>JACJUY010006679.1:7041-17167 GCA_014220935.1 Platorchestia sp. MABIK
TCATGATGGGTGTTAGAATGAAAATAATTCAGCAAAGAAAATTCGAGCTCTTATACACGCTACATACAGTAGTTGGTATCACATTTACAATCCATTCTACTGCAAATTTTTTCAAAAACAAATTTGATGCCCATTCCTTTCTTCAATATTTCAATTCTAGACATCCCAATATAAACTTCACTTTAGATCTGGAAAATAATAACCAATTGAATTATCTGGATGTCAAATTTCACCGATCTGGTAATAAATTCATAACCTCAGTCTACAGAAAACCAACATTCTCTGGGTTAGGTCTAAGTTACTTTAGTTTCTGTTGCAAGAGATTTCAACTTAATAGCATCTCCACCCTTATAACTCGCGCCTATAATATCTGTTCAAACTACACTGACCTTCATAAAGAATTTACTTTTTTGCAGTCTTATTTTACAACCAATGGGTATCCACATTCTGTCATTTTTCGTGCCATTAATAAGTTCCTGAATAATAAATTTATCCCGAAATCTCGTGTTCAAGCTCTTAGTTATTGTGTGTTGCCATATTTTGGATATCAATCGGAAAAGTTGAGAAAAGACCTTTTAATGCTTTTGACTAAATTTCCTTTCATGTTCCTTTCCTTCAGCACCTACTGGTTTCTTCCTGAATTTTAATCTTGCTTCACGAACTTCTTTTCTTACAAGCAATTTTCATCCGCAAGTTATCTTCTGTGGGAATACACATGAGCGTTGAATCTCCTTTACGTGTCCATTATTGATGGTTTCTTGTTATTCCTCTCATGGGAATACCGTGGTTATGATTGAGAAGGCTTAATATCCGATTAAAATATATGTATACTCATTTACGTTATCTTACAGATGGACCTGAATCTCGCAAAACTGGGGTCCGAGAATAGTGCTTCATTTGAATTCATTTGATCTCTTTTTATGGCACTGTAGACACTGGTTAGATGTAAGAACAAGAGGTAGTCTGGCTTCTGGTAATGGTTTTGATCTAAAAATGAATACATTTTTCTAAAAATGTGGTTTTGAATGGTTTTGATCTAAAAATGAATGCATTTTTAGTAGAGCAAAACCGAGGATCTACCATTTTTTGCTGTGTGCATGGACCATACATTCAAATCAGATATTTTACTATAGTGGAAATCTCATCAGTGCGTATTGTGAATGTGCAAACATGATATCAGGAGAAAAAGGGAATAGAATATACGACCGGCTAAAGTTAATTTTACCGAAAACATAGATTTTTTCTTATTTTTTCAGTTCATTTGACATGAACGTTTACAGACCTGAATGTGAGCAGTGACCATACAAATGTTTGGGAATGATTAGTGCTTGTCTTGGCTGCAAATGGTGTACCGTTTCAATTTTTCCTCTTCATCACTTTTCAATCATCACATGTGTTTGAGTTTACAAATCATTAAGTGTTACCGTGTGTAGAACGATTTTAATTGAGAGGACTTACACATCCTAACGTTTTACAGGTACCGAAATTTATCATGAAAATACCAAGTCTGTGCCAGTCCTACCGTTCTCGTCCATTGGAGGATTGGGACTCGCCGAAGAAAACCCCAGGCCCACTGATTCTACCCCTGCCAAAATGTTCACTCAAGGTGCCAGGAAAGCTGCACGACAACAGTGAAATGAATATTTCACCATAAAAGTAAAAATTTATTGACGAAAATAAATTCGTGCAACACATATGCTTCTGTAGGGATAAAAATTGTAATGCTGTATCTGAAGATGAAAGAAAAACTATCCACGAAAAATTCTGGGCCAGTTGTAACTGGCAGGTACAGAGCACTTTCATCTGTCAAACTGTTAAAACGTCAACCCCAAAACGAACTTCAGTGAAAGAATCCCGATTAAAGCATTGTAGAAATTACTTCCTGGGTGACAAGAAAGTGTGTAAGTTGGTGTACATGAAAGCATTAGGCATCTCAAGTGGAAGAATAAATTATTGCTTGTATAAAAAAAGCAAAAACGGCTGTATCTCACCAGATAAAAGAGGGTGTCAGAGTGCTCCCAACAAAACGCCTGAGTGCAAGATTGAAGAAAAAGTTCCTTGATTCTCTTCCTAAGTTTCAGTCGCACTACTCGCAAAGTGACAGAAAGTACTTTCGCCATGATTTAACTTCCACAAAATTGTACGAAATGTACTGCGAACGGGTGACACTTAGTATGTATGTCAGCAAAAAAATACTCCTGCGAGCATTCAAAAAGTATAACGTACCAATTTATTTGCCTAAAAGCTGACACTTGTAAAACCAGTGACTCGTTGAATATCAAGATAAGGGCTGCAGAAAACCAAAGTGTGCGGTTACTACGAGAAGCTGAAAGGACAGCTCATCATGAGCGGGCCGAACAGGCAAGAGCTGCTCTCACGCACGCGACCAACACTTCAAAAAACAAAAAAGATGTTTTAGTTTTCACATTCGACCTGCAAAAGACACAACCTCTTCCGCATCTAACAACCTCAGTAGCATTTTACAAGCGTCAGCTCTGGCTTTATAACTTGGGGATAAATACCCGACACGAAAACAAAGGCCACATGTGCGTATGGTTAGAGAATGAAGGCAAACGAGGTGCAAACGAAATTTGCTCGAGCATTCTGGCGTTCCTACACTCTCAAAATTTATCAGGCGTCGAAACTGTGAAAACATTCAGCGATTGTTGTGGGGGCAGAATAGGAACAAAACTTTGATCTCCTTCATGATGTGGGCCTGCCAGAAATTCAACTTCAAAAGTTGGGTACATCGATTTATGGAATCTGGTCATTCGTATCTACCCAATGATACAAATTCTGGCAAAATTTAAAAAGCAAGAAGAAATATGGACCAATATACTGCAAAAACACTTATAAGGATCTAATAGAGGAGGCACAGCCTAACTCTCAATTTAATGTCATAGAAATGTCTGGTAAATTTAAGCAAGTGAACTGCTTGGCCCAACAGAGAAAATTTGTGAAAACGAATGCTTCTGGGGAATCTTTCAATTTTCTCAAGCTGAACTGGTACAAAGTTTCCGAAGGAAACATTGTTCATTTCAGACAAACCAATGGAAATGGCAGCATTCAGTGTATTGAATTCCTATCTCTTGTCGATGCTATTAATACCGACCTGAATCCCGCACCTCGCTCCGTTAAAATAAGTAAGGAAAAATATCAGGACTTGATTTCATTGTTACAGTTCGTCCCCGAAGTACATCACAAGTTGTACACAGACCTAGAATGCTAAAATTCGGATGTAAATTTTCTTCTTTATGCTTATCGGTCGAACAAATATTTTTCGTGACCAATTTCTATTCTAATAGGCTGCATAGGTCTTGTGTATGCCATGGTACATTGATAGATAGTGAAGTAATGTAGGTATTTTTGTGAAACTTTTCTGCAAAATGATGTTCATTTATAACTTGAAACACGTAGTATATGTATTTAGCATGTGTGTAGTGTCTATATGTTGGCTCAAATTGACATTTAAATTTCACTGGCAGCGCTCACTCAAACTGGCAGCGAGTGGTAATGAGATTACTCTATACGATGACATGTTCTATCTGGGCTCACTTGTGGTAAAAGGAATTTTTGATAATATCGGCACACACAGCAATTAAATCCTGCTTGTGATCCCAAAATTCAGTAGATAGAATGTGAGACACCAAGCTGGAAAGTCGATTTCTGTAACTAGTTTTTACTGTGATTTTGGAATGAACCTGCATTGACTACTGTTGCTTCGTGGTTCTGCATGACGAACAAGACCAAATGTCATATACATTAACTCTTCATTGATATTTTCACGTCAGAGCGACTGGTAACTTACATTTTCGTTATGGCTTTGATGTATTCATTTTGTCTCGTAGATGAAACTTTGATCATTGATATTTTTTCAGCTGTTACTATTGTAACATTAAAGTTAGAGAAAATAGTTTTATGACATTAAACAACTGCTATTGTTCTAATGTGTTATGACCAAACATTTGGATGTGTGACTTTTCCTTTCCTAAGAGTAGATGTCATTTCTTCCTAAAAAATATTTATGTGTTTGTTTAAACTCCTAGGGGCGATACAACTATTGTATCTATGAAAATTAGCGGTCCCAGGGGGACAATGTGAGAGCCCGAGCTAAAGGTTAGTGAGGCTTTCTTTTTGTTAAAAAAACAAAAGTTTTTGTTTTGTTACGGACCAACTTTTTTCGGTTCACTGCCGTCCTGTTTTGCAGCACCTACTACTTTCTTCTTCAACTTTGATCTTGTTTCATGAACTTCTTTCTGTGCTCGTCATAGCCGTGTGTCTATAGGACCTGACTCCGTGCGGGAAACGCGGGTTCGAGTCTCGGCGCTGGTGGCGATTTTCTCAGTTGGGTATAGGAGAAAAATTGTAAGCACAATACCCCACTCTACCCAGGTGTCTGAAATGGGTACCGGTCTTTGACCGGGGGAAAGCGTCATGGCGTCCTGGTGTTAGTTATAAGGCATTTGAAAAACCAATGTAAAAGGTGATTTGTATCATGCTTCAATTGGAAATAAAGCATCCGTAGATGCCGATGTTTGTTTTTCTCATCTTACCGTTTCTATGCCCTTTCTGCATGAATTCCAGTTCCCTTAACTCCATACTAAATGGTGCCTTCTTCCTTCCTCTCTTTGGATCTCATTTGTTGAGGATAGGGAGGCCTAAACTAACTAATAATCTAATCTGTGTTTGTTAATCGTAAGTCAGTAATGGAGTCCTTGCACAGACTCGCGTTGATTAAAACATTTCGGAGTCTGTGTTTTATTCGCCCATGCACTACAACGGAATTACTAGCTTTGATTGGTTAGATTAGATGACTTCGTATATTACTCCTACGCTTTAAATTACTAACGCGAGCTGGTATGTGCATTCTAAAGGCCACAAATGATTCCCCTTACAAACGTAGAAGATTTGTAGATGAATATCGAGGCTAAATTTCAGATGTCTAAATTCCTCAAGGCTAAACTTTTCGACACTTATTATCACAGGGATAGCGGACAGAATATCCATTCATGCTGTCACCCTCATCATATGGACTCAGCAAAGAAAGGACGCAGCACTGATAGAAAATTAAACTTGGGTAAAATTTACGTGACTCAAATACTAAATGAAAAATATATATCTCGTTAAGGACGTTAAGATTAAGCGGAAATCTCAAAGCAATGAAATACGAGCCTGACAATTCGCTTTGATATTTCAGCGAAAGCGCTGTTACGAGATATGGCTCCGCTATCAGTTGTCAACTGTCATGAGCTAGGACTTAAAACTGTTGAGCGAAAAGTTCTGTGACCTCGTAGGGCAAGGCAAGTGAAACTCACGCGAGCAGGATAAATGTGACTATAAGAAGGAGTTATTGAACTGAAACTTTTACTCGTGCACTTATTTTAAACCCCAGTTCTCCACGTAGTAATTTGAACACAGATCTGTGTTACCGAAGACATGCCAAATGTTACGAATGATACTGACAGAGCAGTACGAGTAGTGAACTACAGATATGTTAGTGTTATGCTACGTAAAATTGTTAAAAGAAATAACTCGATTCGAGTTCAATTAGTAAGTTGATTTTTGATTTCCTAATCCTAACAGTCTGCAGAGTTATTAATTACAGATAGCATAAACGCAATCGGCACCATTACCTTCATTGAGTGTAATATCAGATCAAGCAGAGTTATTTTTGCTAAATAAAACGTTTCTGATTTTTAAATGAAACACACTGCAGCATGAGCTAGCTGAAATCATTTGATAGTGTGGTAAAGAATCAGTTGATAAAGAGAAATATTAGTACAACGAGTCTCGGGAGAGAATACATACCCACCAAATTTAACTCAACCAATAGTATCAGATCCAGAAATGAGCGTTGAAATAAAATGGAGAATTAGAAGCACTGACACACACAGCTTGAAAAAGATCGTTTGTCATTAAACACGAATAAATGTGTGCTTAAATTAAAATTTTAAATCACATGCGAATAATTTCAGAAACTCTAACAAGCGTTTTCTGCAAAGGCAAAGAACATTATTATTACTCGAAATGAGAAAGCCCAGTGAAATAATCAATTTGGAAAAAAAAACAAAGATCACACGTTTTAAAATGGGAGGAGCTTAGAGTACTTGATCAACCAATAGCAGAGCAGCTTTCAAATAGTTGTAGGGAGAGCTTCACTGGCGTCTAGTCTAGTAAAAAAGACCTTGAATGCAACTCGCTTAGACCCGATGAAGTCGACCAGAATCGAGTTGTCTACTAATGCATCCCTATTAATGACTTTCTCAGCGACTCTGTGGTACTCGACTAGAGTCAACTAGTCTAGTTCATTTTTTCCGGAGAGAAAAATGCAAGTAGTCCACTAAAGCTTTCCACCCTTCAATTCATTAAAACTTCCTATAACTACCGTATTGTGTTTTCTGATTTCCCTTATATATTCTATATACAAAGTGTTAACGACAGCCGGATACTAGGAAGCACGTCTGGCATATCAGAAATCTCACCAGTAGCCTCTGAAATTTTAGCGACGAGATCTTCCTCACATTCATTCATACAAAACGTTTTTGCTGAAACCTTTTATTCGAGTATCACTAAAAGAAAATTATCTCATTTTACACTCTCGGACATTAGAAGTGTTTGTGACGTAAATTCAAACTAAATATTGTGAGTAATTGTATCATAAAATTTCATACTTTCAAACAATAAACTGCTAATATCTCAAAAACTCAAAAGTGTTTTGAAAATTTCATAGAAGAAAAATTGTTCATCTGGCCATATTCTGCTTGTGAAATTGTGTACCTCTCGTCGTGAAACATTCTGCACAAGCTACCATTATCTACGGACAGTTGTCAGCCAGCAGGTTGTAATTATATTAACTTAATAAATCTGAACACGTCAGTGGTTTGCTTCAATCACACCCTTATCAGAAACTCAAAAACGAAGAAAATTCCGATTAAATTAATCTTAATCTTTACTACGAAAACGTTTTGGAGTCCAGCTCCATCATCAGTTAAAACGAAAAACAAAAGAATTACGTTTGAAATATAAAACCAAAGTAAAATGAATTGTAGGTACTAAAAATGTATCATGAAAGTAAAAATAGAAAGTATGAGACGGACAAAACAAAGAATAAAATACAGAAGCACAAAAAGAACACATGTAACACAAAAGTATGAAATGAAATTAGGCTGATACTGACGAGGAATCTACCTATTCACTATTTGCAAAGGGTACGAACTGTCCATATTGTTCAAATGAAGGTTTCGCTTGAGGATATGCACGGACTCTAAAATTCTGAAGTCATACGGGGTTGAAGATGAGTCTGAAATTTTGAAATCGGCTGGCAGGAGTCATAGGAACATTGCATTGCATCATTAATTTTGTAATAACTAAGTAATGACAGCTTTTTGAACACAAATATTGTTCATTTGCCTGACGACGAACTATTGTGACACAAAACGAAGACAGTCTTTAAATGTGTGTGCTTTAGCTACCGACTCTCTAAGTAGTTCGTTCATTGTTTCTAGAGTTTGATCAGTTGATATCTATTATTCATTTTCCGGCAAACGAATGAAATACTAATGAAATTCTCACAACTTTTCATGATGACAATTACGACAGCAATATATAATTGTACAGTTCGTAATATTTTTGCCTTCTAATCCAAATGAACATGTAGTTTCGAAAGAGAATGGTCTGTTGCCTGGCGGCATCTGGCATGCATCACAGGTGCAGGGTGGTGGTGGTGGTGTGTGTGTGATGGTGGCGGTGATGGATGGGAGCAGCGGCCAGCTATTGACACGAGCGCAGCCCGGCCAGTATCCCCTCTGGACACTTTTCTCGTTGGAGACAAATGTCTCTCACAAAAATTAGTAGAAATGACATTGATAGCGCATGCAAAATTCAAGACACAACTTCCGAGCATTTCAATGACCTCTATGATGAGATTAAACGTGTACCTCCTTTTAGAAACTATTTAATCAGTTTCAAAGGTTTGATTGAGCCTCTCGTCCCATAACCTAACTAAGTTAAAATAACTCATCATGACAGAGCATGTTTTTTCTCATATTATGTGGTAAGTGCCTGCAGTGGTCAGCAATTATACATGGCATCAAGTCTATGCAGAAAAATTGATCTTAAACTAATTCCACTGCAAACAAATGCTGAAACTGTTACTGTTAATGAAGCTTGCAACAATGTCCGCACTTGGCCTAGTACGCGAGAAGAAGCGTATCATTTTCTTCAACAAATTGTTCTTAGATCACCTTTAAGACTCACTTCACATTTTATTTCCTATGTCAGTAACTCCCATGTTCTCAATGATGAAATTGAATACTCTAATGATGATGATGCAAAACTGCAAAACGAATTGAATAATTACTTTAAGCTGGCAGCCTTTCCACGTGAAACCTCCAGCAGCATGAACCGATGTTTACCTTCACATGCAAACCCTCTCCTCCCTCTACCCCAAACAATTGCAGAGAAACTACAAAAAATATGTTTTCATTGTTATCCGATGCCAATACAGAGGATGAAAAGCCCCTCTCAGATACGAGTTTAAATCAACATCCAACCACGTACTCATCAGGAAGAGATATCGCTGCAAAATTACAGTCTACAATCGATGGAAAATCCACCACCCAACTGCATGCACAATCATCATCAGGAAAGTAGAAATGACACGGGCATTTCTCACTTCTCTGTAGGTCCCCATACAAGAAATCACCACAGCGGATCCATTCAGAGTCAGGAAAACGAAAATTCCGAAAAATCCCTGTACCTCTCCGGACCTTGTAATAATGTAAAAAGTCGAACAAAAATGTCTCAACCCCCGTTTGTGGACGTATGAATTCTTCAATGGATGAGTTAAGGTGATCATAGAAAATGGAGATGTTTCCCGCCAAAGCCGATGGGCACTGCCTCCTTCATGCAGTAGCTCATTTACTTACGAAACAACCAGCATCAAAATAAAATTACAATTCCTTAAAGACTTCAATCAAAGCGGAGAGCAAAGAAAACAAATGCACGTACACTTGGTTGTTGACAAGAACAGCGGAGACATGCAAAACCTCCTAAAAAATTACATTGACAACAAACATTTTGATCATGCTGCTGTTGACCTTATACCACTAATCATTTCAAATGTGGCACGCCAAAAACTTCTCATTCTGGATGAAGAGGATCATGGTGTTTGGAAAATATTAGCCGATCCCTTATTAGAGTTAACAAATAATAACCCTATTGATGAATCCTCGGAACGATCCCATCAAGACATTTACTTTGCTACCTCTAAAAAGAGTCATAACAAAACTAAAATCCAAATAAAGCAAATAAATGCTAGAAGCCTGGATGGTAAATTGGATGGCATCAGAGTAATGTAAGTCACTGAAGAAATTGACAATTTGTGTGTTTCAGCAACACGGTTTGACTCACGAACCAAAAGTTCATTTTTTAATATTCCTGATTATGCGTTATACCGCTACGAAAGCTTAAAACCAACCCAGGTAGTGGATCTTGTATTTTCGTGAAAGAAATAAACTCAACATCTTTGCTCCTAGCGAATAAAGTTTGCAAAGGCATTGAAATGATTTGGGTAAAAGTGCAAATAAATAAGCATTTGCAAACAAAAATCTTCAAAAAATACGGAATAAATCTATCATACAAATTGAATCGTTTGCATACCAGCTCTGGACACAATGAACAGCGCCTTCTTACTATAAATGACATATTAGAAAATCTGTGTATTACCATTTTACGGTAATTATTTGTTTCCATTTTAAAAGTTAGCTCTAACTATCACTCATCTGCAAACAATGATTTGTATTTCATCGTCTAAAACGCCATTGCGTTGTAGCTTTGGACATCGTAGGTTGCAGGATGTCTATTGTTTACACACTAAAATTTTAGCAAGTATGCCTCAGATGCGTTGAAATGAAAACCCCTATACTGTTTGTGTTAACAGTGAAAAACGCTAATGTGCAACTATTCTCATCGAAGAATGAAACGCACGGAAATAATTTTATCATCATTTCTGAGTCTGGCAGTGAGTCATTTCTGGCAGTGACCCAATTGAAAATCAAGGACGTGTCGCCGGTGAATTAAGGACGAGACAGTCGATCAAGTATGAATTAAAGGTGAATCGGCCGGC
>JACJUY010006680.1:0-13637 GCA_014220935.1 Platorchestia sp. MABIK
ATCAAAATTATTATATTTTTAACAATTTCTAGTTTAAATCTGGTAATTTGCTTTAATCTTCAGTTTTGTTATTTTGGCATATAATCAGCAGGAAAAGTTATTCTAAAATTCACTATTCAACATTTGTAAAAAATGTCTTCCTGAATTGATGTAAAATATTCTAGAACTTGTATTCAAAAAACAATAAATACTTTATTTCCATACTGAATGCTGCCTCCATCCTCTTTCTCTGGAAAATGTTTATGGTTTTGGAGCTTTGAACAAACTCACAATTTCATTGAGTGTCACATAATAAAAGGAAACAAATCCTGATTATTGTTTAATTGTTGAATCCTGTTATAGAATAATTAAAAGTAAAATTTGTTATTATTACTATGCTTGCATAATAACTGTTTTATCTTTTCCTGCAGAGAGTCTGTTCCAAATACTTAAGTATGGCTACAGCTGTTCCCCACCCTCATGCTGCCATGCATAGACAGCCTCAAAAGCTGCCTGAAGGATTCAAAGAGTAAGTGGCTATTTTTAATTGTAGTTTTATGTAACTTTGAAACATTTCTTTTTAGAAATGATCATCCTAAGCTATAGCAGGCACTCCTATTAGAATTGTTTAATTTGTTCCATTTTACATCAAATGAAGTTTTGCATTCATGCTTTGAAGTTAAGTTGTAGATTTTTTTTTTTCAGGCACACAATTTATCAATGTGGCTTCAACAGTTTATGGAAAACACAGCATGTAATTACATCTTTCACTCATGACTCAAAAATTTCATTTGAATTTTGCTGTACAGTTTTGATCCAAATTCAGAGCATTGGACTCTCCACACTCAAACATTGATGATTATGCAGCAAAACTGGTGATGGATTACTTTTTTACAGGTATCTGTCTTAGCATGGTTGCCAAAACTTACTGTTAAGTGAAGTAAAAAATTTGAAATTATTAATACTGAGGGATTTTTTTACAAATTTGATGGAAATGCGCAAATTTGTTAGTTTTGATTTCATTGTGGATGTTCTAGGAAAAGAAAATAATCTGATACAAAGAGGAGAAGTAATGAAAACACCTTAGAATTTATAATTCATTTCAGCATTTTGAAGAAGATACCATTTTGTTGTACAGTTTCACTTATTTTGAGTTTGCTTCTTAATATGCGTACAATTTCAACTGTTTTTATGACTCAGGCATCTGCCATCTAAGCATCAATTATTTTTCTGATAAATAAGTAAATAGATTGCCATTTTGAATATATTTCAATGAGCTTCTGAAAAAATTGCCAAATTTAAAAAAAATTTAGCAAAAATGCTAAGAACTAGGAATATTCAATCATCAAACATAGAAATGAAAAATGTTTGAAGCATGTATTAAAATATCCTGAACTTATTGTGATAATAGATGTTTCCATTTTTGTGTCTACCCTCTTTATGTGCCTTTAGTTGTTCTGTGCTTGCCATTAAACTTGAAGGTGAAGTTCATACAGGATTTCATTGCATATTATTGATTAGGAATACAAGATCAAAGAATCTGAAACAGGAAGCTTAAACGGTGTCTAAGTAAATCATTTCCAATTGTTAATCTGGTGGCTTTAGTCATTATTTCTGTATCACAATTCATGCTCAATATCATCCATTCTATTTGTTTGTATGCTTTAAATAGTTTCTGCTGTTGCAGTATACCGTTTTTCTTTCCAGGTGGGTGTGTGTGTATCCTATCTACATTAACAAAGACAAAACCCTGGCTGAAGGACGGAGATTAAAAAAATCAGAGGTAGGTTCAATGCCTATTTTTTGGAGGCTCATTTTTTATTTATTTACTAGTGATTACATGTGCCTTTGCCCAAAAGATTATGCATACATGTGACCAAAGTTCCAATAATATTCTTTGTCTAGTTTCTTGTGTTCTGTAGTGGCATGTATTTCAAGAATTTTCTAATTATTTTTTAAGAACTTATGTACAGTCGTACCTCGGTACTCAACCATAATCCGTTCTGAGGTGGTGGTCGAGCACCGATTTGTTCGAACACCAAAACACCTTATCACTGTCTTTCTCTGGACCCATTATTAAGGGCTAGAGCAACACAAAAAAGTTTAAATCTCGGATGAAAAACTCTAACAAACTGCGTACGTCTTACTCCGCTGGCGGTCCGAGTCAAACTGACGCTTACCCGCTGGCCGAGAAGGGCCAAGGAGCGCGTTTGGGTCGACTCGGCTAGTCGAATACCGAAAATCTGTTCGAGGTCCGATGCATTTTCTACTCGAATTTTTTGGTCGAGTATAGAGGCGGTCGAGTACCAAGGTACGACTGTATGTTGATTTAGTCATTAAAAAGAATCAGTAACCAATTATGTATTTATATTTTATTTGACTCACCAGTTTATTGTATTGCACCCTATCACCAAAAATTTATCCGAAGAAAGAAACATTTTGACTGTAACTTGTGTTAAAAACAATTTTTTATTTTGTTATGCTAACTGATCAATCTGTTTTAACGAGAGGGGCAGGGAGGAGACATGGGTAAATTCCAAAAACTTTATGGGCTATAAATGTTCATTTGAATGTTATTAACATGCTGTGAATACCTCAGAGCTTATTTAACTCTGGAAGTATTTCTTTTTAATTCTTGAATATTTCATAAGGAAAAACCATTCGGGTTTCTCTGCAGTTTGCAGTAAGTGTTAGTGACTTATTAGTGGTAGTGACTTATTACAACTACCCTCACTAACGAGTTTATTTAATCCTATGGATTTGAAATTTATTCCTATGAATACATTTCAAAAACTTTATGGGCTATAACTGTCTATTTGAATGTTATAAACATGCTGTGAATACCCGATAGCTTATATCACACCGGAAGTATTTTGTATTTATTTCAAAAAATTCATGAGAAAAGCGTTTGATTCCTTTAAGCTAGTTAATTTTTGTTTTGCCATAAGAATGCTTGTGTTTGTGTAAATTTTAATGTTATCAAGAACTTTGTTCAAATCCTAATGCTAATAGAAAGGAGATTTTGTGATGTTATCAAATAGTAAATCTTGAAATTGTTAAAAATCTTGTATAAATATAGATGTTACCAAAATCTCGTGTAAATTTAGATGTTACTAAAACCTTGTTTAAATCTTGATGTTCATTCACAGATATAAATTAGTGCGCATGTTATTTCACTGATGTGCAGGCAGTGAAGCACCCAGTGCTGCCTGAGCTCATGGAGGTGATGCAGCCCACCGGACTGCAGGTCAGTCAGTGTGACTTCAAATTTGACTTTTATTTTACTAGTGTACACAGCCCGTCAAAAAGGGCGAGATTTGATATTTTCCTCATATAAATCCTCCAGATGTGGATGAGAAGCAAAAATGTATATCTATTCTGATAGTACCCGCAATTAAAATTTTCTTATATTTGTGCACTGGTGAAACTCGTGTATCACAGATACAGTCATTAAGCTACCTTCAAGTCAAAGAAACTGTTTCTTAAAAGCAGACTTCAAATAAATGAATTAACGCTAAGGATATTATTAGGTAAGATAACAGGGAGAGACTGAGACGTATGCTGTGGGGCACCTCTAGCCATATCTAGAATCATGTAGTACATAGCATAATGGTTAGAAATGGTTTTGAATGCTTGAAGTTGTGGGTGTTCTGACCAAAATTGCCTAAGTATAGCTGAGCATTTTTTCAATTTACTTCAGCTTTGATAGACATGTATGTGAAAGTGTTATGACCATTGCCTACTCTTGTATTTATGGGCCTTATGTAATAATATAATGGTGCGAATACCTTTATGTTATTCGTGTTTCATGCTTGATCAACTGGGGACTTATTTCTTCCTGCTAGTTTTGTGTTTCAATGATGTGCTCTAAACAGAACTAAACTCTCGTTAGTAAACTAGCCAATTGTAAGATTTTTGTTTAATTTTAGCACCATTATGAGGGCCTATTTCTTCCTGCTAGTTTTGTGTTTCAATGATGTGCTATAAACAGAACTAAAACTCTCGTTAGTAAACTAGCCAATTGTAAGATTTTTGTTTAATTTTAGCACCATTATGAGTAACATTACCAGTGATGTCACCCAATAATACAATATTATCAAATGACAAGTCTGACTTGTACAGGCAGATATAACCAATGTACTGAAACTGTACGTAGCTGTACCATATGATCTCATAGCTCTCTCTATTTCCATGTCATTATTAGCAACACACATACTGCCCTTTGTATGTATTCTTTCAAGTCCGTGCCTGGTCAAGTTACTGAACTTTCATTTTCAATGCTCCCTATATTTTTGGATCTTTCTTCTACTCAAGATGCTGTCAATTGTCAACATTTTTAGATATTCACTTCAATTGATGGTTGGTTCTTGGGGTCTGCTGAAATGGTTGCTATCCACATTGAGAAGTTAGATTGGTTTAGTGAAGTTCATGCTTTAGCAGCTTCCAAGGTTATTTTGGAGAGAAAAGTGAAGTAAGGCTTAGCTTGCGTGACACGAAATATCGTCTCCCGTTCTTGATTAATCTAAATTTACCACTAACTGAATAAGAGTTTGAAAACCAGTACCATGCTATTGGTCTATTGGGATAGAAATAAATAAGTCTACTGTCTTGAAAGTAAGAAACAGAAAAGTCTTCATCCATTTAAATCAGTTGTTTGATCTCTTCAAACCACCTCCTCCGTCATGTCTTCCCATTCTGAAATTCTGGTGCAGGAATTCTTTTCTTGAATAATTGGAAGCTTTAGCAGCAGTTCGGATTGTGTGTGACTCCCCTGCCTTTTTAGACAAGATATACGAGTATCAAACTTGAAGCATTTAGTAAAAGGTGATGTTCAGTAACTAAGTGCCTATGGGTTAGCTTTGTTGTCTATAAGATTTTCACCACCCCCGTCATGTGCACATAGTAGTATGTAACTCACGGTCGGGTAGCATGATGGATTGGTACAGAGGGTAGACTTAATTTTTTCGAATGGAAATATACGTCAGGTGTGAGTGGACAGAGTTTAACAGTTCAAAAATTTGTTGCATGTAAATTTTTCGTGTTGTGTACAAATGGTACAAAGAATTGCAATTGAAGCCTGCCATGTTTTTGTTCAAATGGTTGAGCGTTTCTCCTGTTAAACTTTTGTATGGTCAAAATGTTGAGGAAGTGCTTGGTATCATGCGTAATTCAGCGTTTGGTATAATTTGTAGAATAGTTTTTTGATCGCTGGTAGCTCGGTTTAAATTGGGCTGTGGCATGATGGAAATGTTAAGGTAGTGCTGAGTGACTGGCATCATGTAGTGCACAGCATCAATTTTAGAAGTGGTTTTTTAAATGCTTGAAATAGTGGGTGCTCTAGCCAAAATTGCCAAGTGGGTCAGCCCAAAGTGGATGTCTACATGTCCTACTTTTTTAAGCACGAGTGATCCTTAAGTCAATTATGAATGCGCACAATTGTTTAGTTACCCCTATCTTTACTAAGTGCATATCCATCACCTACTAATCACAAGTACTTCGAACGTGTTGTATCAGATTTGCAGATGATCTTTTAGTTGGTAAATATTTGAGTTCTTGTTGCAGGTGATCGGTGAGCCCAACAAGATTCACCCCCGCGAGCGCAGCAAGGAACCGTACAACTACGGCCGTATTCGCGTCGAGATCAAAGACAGGGATGGGCGCATCATCAACGACCAATTCAAGTGAGACCTTTCTTTTACTCGAAAATGCATCTTTCACTTTGGTTCAGAACTTTATATTTTCTATGAACCGCAACTTTTCGTGAATCTTAATTTTTTTCCTTGCTTTCAGTTGGCTAGGTTCCCACAGCGCCTCATCATGCCCAAAGAACACCTTGCTCGTCACCATTTTGTACAAGTTTAGACGAAGGTAACAGAATGAGGCTTGGTTAAAAGAGATAAGAGAGGGAGAGTAGTTGAAAGGTGAAAAGGTTACACACAAGTCCCTACATTCTGTAGTTTTATTTTTTGAAGTGAGATGATGGTTAGCAAGTTTGGAGTCTGAAACAGTAAATCGCGAGACATTGTGAGCCTCCACATAAAAACGAAGATTCAGAGTATGGTTAAAAGGAATGTTTCTTGCCTCTTTTCAATGCTGTTTTTATGCTTTTAAATTAGTATGTTAACATCAATTCCGTTATCATAAATGAGCCTGGTATTCTGGGCGGGATTATAATTCAGCTCGTGTTGCGACTGTTGTGTGTGGGATTGTTATTCTGCTCGTGTTGTGACTGAGCATTCTTGAAGTTTTATGCGGTAGGTGACGCGGGCAACTGTTCGGCGTAGAGGCCCGTTGAGAAAGTCAATCTACTTCGCACCGTTTGATCTGGCTCTAATTAGCAGGACTCCATGCTAACTCTGTACAGGCAGGTTGAAGTTATTAAATTGAAACAGTAAAAGCCAAAATTGCGGGTAAGTGATCCGAAAACGTGCCTGCTTTCTTTGCTCGTCGGAATGATAGCCTCGCTTTCAGTTTTGGGTGTGCAAAGATTTCGAGTTATAAAACTGCTTGCACAATGTACATTGTACATTCAAACTGTAACTGCGTAAACTGTACACTTTCCAGGCCTGATGGTATTCATTCCTCCTGCCAATTCGCAGGTGCCGAGAAGACCTATACAGGTTCATCGCCCAGAACATCCCACAGCTCAAGAGCCGCACGCAGCCCAAACAGAAGCAAGAGGAGAAAAAGAAAGGTAAAGGCAAGAAGAAATAGTCTGGAATAGAAAATGAAATGCGCAGAGATATTTATTTTAGGTTTTTATGGGATTGGTGAATAGATTGGAGTGTTGACTATTTCTCTTATTTTCCCTGAAGCGCTTGGCAATTGAGGTCTACAGTTAGCGATTTTTCTCCATTCCTTGTTCATGCATCGGAGGAGGTTAGAGTTATTATTGTACTTAGTAGGAAAGCGTTCAATTCGGTAGAACATCGCTGAGCACTCAACAACATGTAGAAGGATAGGATGGAGGGTTTGTCGATTTTTTAGTTTCAGCTCTCAATTTAGAATCTTGACCACCCCTTTCTGGTAGCTATGAAGAACTGTCTAAATATTGGAAGGAATCACAGAAAGCTAAGATTATTTAGTTACTGCAAATAACTCGTTTCCAATGACCTTAACTGAAAGACTGTTTATTTAAATTTTAGAACCCAATGTTTACATCTGTGTTAAATTCGATTTTGGTGATTTTGAATGAACAAGTGATCGCCTCGTCCGACGTATAGAATGTAGTTACTGATCACTTGGAGCAACAAATACTACACTTTATAAGAATAGGATTTATTTTGTAGTCTTCAGTGAGGTCCTATTTGACTTGCTTCTCAGTTCAGACCTACAGTAAGATGAACAGTTATGTTCATTAGAATCAGTGATTTATAAATGAAAACTGACACCTTGTGCTTAACCTTACCGGACCTGAGGTCCCGAACCCAAAACCGTTAAATCACTCAGTCAATTCAAACACATGAGGTAGACAATTATAATGGCTTACCATGAGGTTTGACTGCGATTTGTTGGTTATTTATAGTTTGTGACGTATTTTTTCACGAACTAGGCAAAGTACCTAGAATTGGGTACAGCGGAATAGCAGCAGAGTCGGAAATTCACAAAAAAAATCTATACAGCGTATAGTAGGGTTAATAGCCCGTGTACACGGGCTACTGTGAACGTTCTATTCGTTCACGGAGTAGCGTGAGGCTGGGAGATGAAGCTCGGTAGTAGATGGCAGTTTTCCGAGTAAATCCCTCGTGGTGCTGAATTTCGATTAATTCTTTGGTTAAGAATAAAAGTTCAAAATTAACGCTTTTACTTTAGAAGACCCAGCTAGTTAACAAAACGTATCCTGCGATGAATTACACGAGTTTCAATGGCAAGTAAAATTATAGCACCAAAATTGAGTGTACACTTGAAAAAAAAATTCGAAGACTTCTGCATAATTCGATATCTATTGGATCAATAATAAGTTCTTAATTACTGCGATGTACGGGGTGATTTTAAAATATGGGTTCTAGAAGAATCCAGTATAAAATGATACTCGGTTGCTGCTTGCTTGGTTGGAAACGCTCTTGCGGATGCTTAATTACCGTATCTGTGATAAGAGTTTCACCAGTGCACAAGTACAAAAATATTTTAATCGTGGGTACTACGAGGATGGATATATTTGTCATCCACATCTGGAAGACTTACTGAAAGAAAATATTGAATGTTATTGGAATATTTTCCAGGAAAATTGATTAGGCGATGTTGAATGCCCAGTTCGGTGCTCTGACTTATCAATCACTGTTCGATTGTTTTCCTTTGGGGAAACCTTAAAAGAAAAGTTTACCGTATAAAGCCTACAACTCGACACCAACTCAAGGCAACCAGCGAATAGGGCCAGATCTCACCAGCGCCGTAATGCACAGCCTGCAGAATCATATTGATTCTTGTCTATGCCCAGAAGAGCAGTTTGTATTCAAAAAGTATTTAAAATGAAACTATTATTCCTCAAGGGAACAAATGCTTTGTTTTTTAAAAATCAATTATCTGGATATTGTGGGAGTTATTCAAAATTTCCAAGAACCCAAATTTAAAAAATCGCCCTGCACTTAATTACTTGAAAGAAAAAACTTAACTGAGCATACCAATAAGGTAATACAATAGAGAACTATCTTCACGCCTTCTTTCAGACGTAAGCAAAATCTGATGATGAGCCCGCAATTCAATGCATGCGAAATTCGCGTATTCAAAATGAATAAAGTAAAATATTTTGAGGAAAATATCCTCCATCACATCTCACTTACTACAGCGCAACACTGATAAGCACAGAAAGTGAAATCGACATTCAGGTACTTGACGGACAACAGAAAGACTTCCGTTTCTGTGTTATCTCTGACTCCGAGAAAAATGAGCAGATAAAGGCGAATTTTGGTTCCGTCCATCGTTGTCACTCCTGCAAAGAAACAAAGTGCAATTACGCGTACGCATTGCACGGAATCATTTCAAATAAATACGATACATATTCTTAACTGCGCTGATCATTCCACTGAGTAACCCCATCAATCGCAACATACTTGAGCTTGTGTTGACGAGCACCATTCTGCTTCATATTATTGAACCTGGTGAGATGCTCAAAATTTGACTAGTAAATAGTGACATGCAAGAGCGTTGGCAACTGGTGTCCAAGTTTCTATCATACAGCCTAAGTATTTATACAAAAGGAGCAAAACCATTCTTTTCTTTGGATTTCATTCTCCAAATTACTTGGATTAGAAATAATGGGAATGATCACAAGAGTTTACCGTTGCCAACACGTTTCACTTAGGCGTAACTAGCGAAAATTAAATTTTATCATGTTCTTGAAATTGGCGGTGTAAAATATATCTAAAATAAAATCAGCTTGAAACACCTATCTTTTGAATTCTCTCACATGTATTGAGAGGCAAACATTAACGTTCGAAACTGAAAGCAAGAAATTAGATTGCGTTCTTTACGACTCCATCAAGAGACCGTGAATTATTTATTACAAGCCTCAGCCGTCCGTTGGGTTAAGTTATGACAATTCAGCAGCGTTGCCAAACGGAGAGTCGCCTTTGTGGTCAATGTGAGCTAAGCAAGGATGGTCACACAGATCAACTCACCAGAATTAGCAGTACTGTGCACTAACGTACACAGAAAGCGAACATATTGACGCACACTGCAAGCATTTCACAGAAGTAGCTAGAAAATTAATTGAATGAAAAATAAAAGGGAGAAGCATCATATTGAAAAATGCTCAAACGGCAATCCAAGTGTTGCAATGTTTATCCCATCAAACATTGCTAACGACCATTAAAAGAAAGGAATTTTGGTGAAGTTCAGACGGGATATCTCAAATCAGTTCTTAATTAGACAACAGTAATGGACTGGCATAATTCTTATACTTAAGTATAAAAATCCTACACTTTGATTTTCCAATGACAAGAGCCTTTGCTACTTTCCAAACCGGCTTCTTCGGGAGAGCGAGCGTTTTTCTAAATTTTGGAGCTGCCACGTCATTTTTTTTTAAATATCATATCGGCGTACAATTGAGGGTTGGATGCTGACACCCCAGAACGTAAAATCAGGTACAAGTTCTGAACGCCAACAGTTTAAAGTATCGATGCTCGCCAACGCTCATGAGTTGAAAAAATGAATGAAATCATTAGAGATCTTTTGGGATAGAAATTTCAAAATATTCTAATACTAAGAAACCAATTCTTAAATCACTTTCTGAGATTTAAATTGATTATTTTCAAAATAAAATTTTAAGAAGAAACAAAGAATGAATGTTACGAGATGTAATACAGAGATCGATTTAAGAACATGCGCTAGTCTGGCTGTAAATCACGTTAGAGTTGACCACATGAAATCAGAAGACGAGAAAAACCTAGACTGAGTTTAGTGACTGCATTTACCTTCGCAATAATACTTTGAAATTCACCAAACTTTCGCACTGTGTTCCTCAATGACACAGGGCACTCACTGGAAGGAGATCTGGATGCATCGGTGCCTCATCTCAAATTAACCTATCAGATCGAAGTGTATTGGAACTCCAAATCAAGCNGACCCCTTACATCAGGTGCCAGGTGTACATGACCCCTTACATCAGGTGCCAGGTGCCGGGTGTACATGGTGCCCTAACATCAGGTGTATGTGTTAGAATCACACTTCTTTAGGTGGCGGGCGTTTTGTTCTTGTAGGGCTTTTCTAAGACGCATAAATTTTTTGACATCACCGCGCATTTTTTGACATTCCCACTCCAGCATATGCAGTTGAGTCTAGTAGTAATTGCTGGTTTACTCCGGCTGCATCATAGTGGCTGGTGCTCCCAAAATAAGTTACAAAACTAAACCCTTGCTTAGCTGCATCAAATATCATTAGCTACCCGTTCGCATTCATGTATTCAGTTTCTAATTCATACCCGCATATTTTTAACGTTCTCATTCTTGTTGCGCTTTTTCAATGTATACGTTCGGTCTACTTATCGCATGCTTTCATTACTTATATTCAGCTTTTTCATGACTATGCGCATCCGTACTTTGCCTATTTGCAAACTATAATATTTCGCGCGAACCTGTTCTACACCTTTTTCACTTCAAATTAATCCAAGTCAAGTTCAATTTAATTCAACCCTAAGTTGAGTTAAGAATTTACACGATCACTCGTTAATTTGAGCGTTTCTGTGTTAAATATGTGATGTGATGGATGTGGAGCAAGAAAAACGTTTTTCCTTTCAGCGAGGAATACATAAAGTTTCTGCAATATAAAAACAAGCGGTCGTAAAATGTGGTAAGTATCCAATATCAGGAGGCAGAGTGTGATTCAGATCTTTGAGCGGAGTAACAGATAAAGGTCAATTATAAAAACTTTCGTATCATACTACACATTAAAGTTTTTTTACAATTCTAAATTAATGGCAGTATGCATCCATTCAAATATTTATGTTTAAAGGTAATTTTATGTTGCACATACACATAGTAATATCGAGGATTTATTTACACTTGGATATTGATTGATATGCGTGAAATTTCACTTTATCACATATGTAAAATCATAAATGCATGCAACTACAAAAGATTACCATTGGACGATATGTATATTTAACTTAAAAAAATATGCAAATGCGATTCGCTGAGTACTTATGTATGGTACCATTTGATTCCAATTTACATGGGTACATTACTACACAGATACAATCCTGCATTAGCAATAAAAATTGTGCCATCCTTTCAAATGAATAGGCCAAGACAAATATATCATCTCTGTCGATGACACAAATTGTAACTTGTTTTTACAAAAATCGTTTGATCAAGCAAAAACAGACTTCGTTGCTATATTTCTTTTAAAGGTTAAATCTACATATCGTCCAATGATAATCTTTTGCAGTTGCATGCACATATGATTTTATATATGTGATAAAGTGGAATTTCACGCATATCAATCTTTATTTGAATGGAAATAAATCCTCGATACTACTATGTGTATGTGTAACATAAAATTACTTTTGAACATAAATATTTAAATGGATGCACACTGCCATTAATGTAGAATTGTAAAACATCTTTAATGTGTAGTATAATACGAAGTTTTTTATAATTGACTTCTATCTGTTATTCCACTCAAAGATCTGAATCACACTCTGCTTCCTGATGCTGGATACTTACCACATTTTACGACAGCTTGTTTTCATATTGCAGATATTTTTTTGTACTCTTTGCTGAAAGAAAAAATATTTTTCTTGCTCATCACATCCAATAGATACATGGTTAACACAAAAAAGCTCAAATTATCAAGGGATTATGTAAATTTTTAACTCAACTTAGGGTTGGATTAATTTGAACTTGACTTGGATTAATTTGAACTTGACTTGGATTAATTTGAACTTGACTTGGATTAATTTGAATTTGACTTGGATTAATTTGAACTTGACTTGGATTAATTTGAACTTGACTTAGGTTAATTTGAACTTGACTTGGATTAATTTGAACTTGACTTAGATTAATTTGAACTTGACTTGAATTAATTTGAACTTGACTTGGATTAATTTGAAGTGAAAAAGAAGTAGGTGTCTAACCTATCACTTCTCAATACATGGAACTGCGTCGCTGTCACTACATTTCTCACGCATCTCGTTTTAAATACTTATACTATCATCCCACTCGTCTCCTTACTTCCATTTGCAAAGAATTTTGTAAGGGCTGAAGATTTAAGGATGCCATTTTTTAACCCTATTATGTCGAACATTTCTAAATATTTTTCTAATGAAATTAGTACTTAAATAACGTAATGACTTACATAAAAAAAATAAATGAAACGAGTTGTTGCCGAGCGCATATTAGTTAGGTCAGTTATTAGTTCTTAAGCCACTGTATACATCCTTGTCTTTCGTCTTTGCACATACGCATTATTTCAGCTTGCTGAAGTTCATGTTAATGTTTGTCCACTGCTTTTTTTTTGTCTCGTGAATGTGTTCAGTGACCGTCAAGTGGCTTAGTGAAAGTCATGAAGAGTAATGAATCAAATTTAAATTTGTTAGCAATGTTTTTTTTTATTTTGTTTTCATCTTTTATTGATAATTTTAACGTAATTTAAGCCGTTTTAGGTTTACTTTCAGCTACTGCTCCGGTTTTCCAATGAGTTATTGTTTGCCATACCGGACCTTTTTTTAGGACAAACCGAGTCTGCTAATACTTGGCTCACTTTTTCCTACTTCGAATTTATTGAGAGGATGAATAGCATCTTGCATTCGTGTGTGGTTGGAATCGTAATTCTATTCAATTTTGATCTGATTTGTCATCGACGTAAGAGGTGTTACTGCTTTTGGTAGCGCAGTGTCAGTTAGGTGAACCTTGTCACGGTCATCATTCTTCACGGGTCATGAGTGTGCTGGTGATAATAAATGGGTATGTAGAAAATTGTACAGCCCGTTCTGCATGAGAGTTGAGAACAATCTTGTGAAGTGGACTAATGTATTCCAGACAGCTAGAAATGATGTCCACCCAGTAAATAGAAATGATGAACTGGGGAACATCGAATACACCGATGAAACTCCTCTGTCGCGTTTTCGGTGGTGAAACGTCGTATATTACTAGTAATAATAGTAATATAATATTCGTATAATAATAGTAATAATATTAACTAGTAGGACCTGTGGAAATTCC
>JACJUY010006680.1:17639-28016 GCA_014220935.1 Platorchestia sp. MABIK
TCATTTGAGGATAGTCTAAAAAATTGAAATTAGATAATTGTATGAAGTATGTTATAGAACTTTGTGTGGCATTGCAATATAGGCTGATGTTCAACACTCTCTCTAAAATTAAAATAGTTTGAGTGCTTCAATTTTCTTTGGTAAAATTTGGGGTTTAAAATTAAGAAATTTAGTTCGCCTGAAGAGCTCCCAAAAATTTGCTTCTTGAATATATGATTGTGAAAACATTCATTTACTGAAATGGATCAGCAAATGGTAAATATTACTACTTGAAACCAAAAACACAAGGAACAATGAGCAATAATTTCACAATACGCAATAAAATATTGCTGTCCTCTTATGACACCCGGCAGATGTGTACGCAAATGTGATGTGCGATCAACATATCAACACATCAATACATCAATACCATATTCAATACAAATCTGGACGTCAAATACTAGTGTGTTGCAGGGACATAAGCAGAATACCTGCAGTTAAGCACAACACTACAGGACGACATGATGGCAACACTGATTGGCTCGACACCGAGGGAAATTTTTGGGGAACTTTTTACACCAGAAATATTTTATCGTATCCCGTTCTATTTTTCAAAGGTCCACCTAGCTGAATGACGACATTGGTTAAGTTAGGATAGGTTAGGTAAGAATAGGTTAGGTAAGACTAGGATAGGAGGATCATATCTCGTTTTATCATATCTCGTTATCCCGTTCAGAACAAGAATAAATCAGCATTTTCATTCAGCGATTAGGAATTGGTATATTGATATTTTCTAACCATCATCCCCTTCCTGAGGAATGAGACTACTGGCCACTTGAAGAAGATTTATTAATTATCTTATCAAGAGAGCAATGCCAAGGGAAAGATACCTGAAAATTAAACAAATGCTCCATTTCTGTAATAATGAAAATGCAGCCCATAATAAATCTGACCGTGGCTTCAAGATACGGTCATTCATGACAATGCTTCAAAAAACCTATTTTAAGCACGAAATTTTAGACACATGTACCTGTCGATAAGATGATGGTGGAATATTTTGGCAGGAATTCATTGAAACATTTCATCAAAGGGAAACTTTTTAGGTTTGGCTACAAAGTTACGGCGCTTTGTGGACCATCAGGCTATTGCCACAATTTTGGTCTACTACTGTGGAAAACAAGAAACAGAAAACAAAACAGAAAAAGAAAAAAGAAAAAACATTTATTTCCAATAGAGTACAAACATAAACTGTCAATACATTGGTTTTTGAAAAAACACCTTAACCTAAAAGCATCCTTAATTGATAATAACACATTGGTATTGGGATACCCGTGTAAAATGTTGAATCAAAAAATGATGGACAGAAAAGCACATCAAAATGAGTTCCTTAGTTCTGCCTAATCTGATTTTGACAGTGCATTTGAATATAAGTTACTAAGAGAACACAATCCTCGTAACTCTTAGTTGAAAAATGAATTCGTTTGTGCTCATTTAAATTGAAATAAGAGCATAAATCGCGTTAAAATACCTTAACACAGAGACCCTTAATTGCTATTCACACATGGTTATCGTTTTACACATGTTAATTAAGTGTTGAGACAAATGATTTAGATCCTTAATTGCTATNAGGAAGGAGTCATATACACCTGGCAACTAAAAGATGGGTCATGTACACCTGGCACCTGATGTAAGGGGTCATGCACACCTGGCAACTAAAAGATGGGTCATGGACACCTGGAGTATCAAATACTTTGTATGGCAGCGAATTGAACTTTGAAGAGCGAATCCCTGCGCACTGAAATCATTAGAGATCTATTAGAACAGAAATATCGAAATATTTCAATCCTAAGAAACCAATTTATAATCCCTTCTAGAGATTCAAATTATTGATTTTCAGAATCAAATTTTAAGAAGAAACAAAGAAGTATGGGTACTAGACAGAACTGTCCACGACTGCAGACCAGAGCATTACGAAGCCTAACCATGCCAGGTTAAATTCCTCCACTCGAGATGCTTCACTGAACGCGTGAGGTCTCGCATGGTGTAGATTAGAATTCAAGTTAGTAAAGGCTTTCCTAACTAAAACTAAGGTGTTCCCAAGAGAGTAAGGCACCACTTAGTGAATTTGAGGAAACGGGGTATCTATGCATAAGGTGTGTGTCCCACACCATGCCCATAAAAATAGCAAGATTGGGAAGAGTTAATGGAACATGGTAAAAGTTGAAGAAGAAAGTAATGGGATAGTTGCTAAAAGAAGGATAGCAAATGGAAGACAGGACAGCAACTGAAGAAGGACAGCAACTGAAGAAGTACAGCAGCTGAAAAAAGAAAAATGTCTGGAAGAACAGCAGCTGAAAAAAGGACAGCAGTGACCTGGATAAACACGGTTTGTTAAAAACCTATTCTATTTGAACAAAAAAAGAGGCCTGCCTAAATTCCAACTCGGAACCTCACATCTTCCTCCTAGGAGCGCTAGCTCCCATGAACAAAACAGTTGTCAACCACTGAGGAGTATCGCACGGTACAAGAAGCGGTCACCTGCAGCAACGAACTCAGTGACCGCCTGGCTGTCGGCGGAGGAGCACGCAGTCATGTTCGGGAAGTTGATGCTCGCCGTGCCAGGCAAGGCACCTAAGGTGTAGAAGTCACCTTTTCAACCAAGGACTTTATGCACAAAACATCAGAGAAATTCAACAGAACATTACACGGGTTGAGCAGGTCTTTTCTTCTTTTAATCAAGTTGTCCTAGGACTACAATTGTCCTTCATTGTGCGATTGAAGCTATTTTAAAGAGACATTGATCAGAATGACCAACAAGATTAGCCAATGAAATCGAGCAGTTACCGTGATTTGATGCTTTAGAAACTATTTACATTTGAAACGTCTTCAGATGCTTTTTAGAATTTTCGACACCATTTTTGCTTCAAGCAGATGGCAAATAAAATGCTGCAATGTAACTAAAAAAATTTAAAATCAAGAAATGAAAGACACTCTACGTACTCTCTATTAGAACCACTTCAACGATTTCCTTGCTTTCCCCATCACACTGATTTATACTGTTCTATCACTCATTAAGATGTCAGTTCGGTAAATGACCTCAAAACACCGATTGAATCATAACTCTTCTAACATGATCCTCACTCACCTTATATTTCAAAATTTCTCCTCAAACATCGACAATGGAGCGCACAAAATGACGGACTACGAAGTAGTGCTGGTAGCGTTATGGTACTGCAAAACTTCAGAGCTACGCGTGATCCAATTACGCCCTCAGTTAATCAAGTAATTTGAAGCTACAAAAATTTAATTCATTTTTCAATTAAATTTACTGACAAGAACAAGAAAATTCTTTTCAAAGAATTTTTAATCTCCAAAGAAAACATGAACGTTGCTTACACAATATTCAAGAGGCCTAGAAATGAAGGGAAGAAAATATGAACATTGTTGCTTGACGAGTAATTTTCTCTTCTCCTCAGTTTACCACAAACACTGCCTACGCTACGAAGGGAAGATCACGACTCCCATGAAGACCAAATTGTATGATGCAAAGTCATGAAGACACGCAAAGTCACGTTCAACATTTATATTGATGCCACTTTTTCATTCTCACTATTACTCCTGATATTGTCAATACAGTAGTTTATACGTTGGAGAAATAGGCTTGATTAATAGGAAACACATAAAATTCAACAAGCATAATTGTGAAAATGAAAATGTTCATCCAACCTACTGACAAGAAAATAAGCTAAATTTTGAGGAAGTCTACACATAGCTGGAAGCTAGTATGCGATGTAGCTTCATTTCATGTATGATAACCATGTGCACTCTGCATCAAGCATAGGAACGCTCCCACACAATGATCTGCAAGAAGCTGAGAGGAGGCATCTAGCTTGAATCACGGTCACCCTTCAGAGAATGTAAAAGACTCCACAATAACCGAGTTATCAATATGCTCAAATCACTGTCAATCTTGAGAGAACTTCCTAATATTCAAGTCATTAACTCGCTCAAATCACGGTCACCATTTAGAGAACATGGTAAGACTTCACACAAGGCATCACCCTGTTCAAATCACAGTAATTCTGAAGAGAATATTGCAAGACTCCACAATATCCAAGGCACTGACCCCCTCAAATCATGAGAATATGTCAGAGAGTATGAGAAAACTCCCCAATCTCCAGGGCATCAAATTGCTCAAATCACGGTCACCCTTCAGAGAATAAAAGACTCCACAATTTCCACATCTCCCCTCACTCAAATCACGGGGTCACCCTTAAGAGAATACAGCAAGACTCGACAAAGAGCACCCAATGTAAACACTGCAAGGAAAGGGCAACGGAGGCTCACCGATTGTGATGTTGATGCTGCCGCCGCCCGCTGTCGGGAACACCGTGCTGAAGGGTACAGGTGTGGCGCTCCCGTTCTTGCTGTTCCCGCTCGACTGCCATCTGAACCAAACATTTCATGTAGAGTGGATGGCGACTTGTATTTGTGAAGTTGAGTCGCTGGTAGATAAGTAGTTTGAGCCTCCGTAATCACAACAAAGGTAGTCTAGTTAGTTAGTTTGGAGTTAAGTGAATCTATCCAGGCAAGTTGTATTCCCACGCTAGATGCCCTCCATATAGGAACAGCAAGACAGGAAACAAGTTAATGAAGAAAGTAGGTGCTGAAAAACATGACAGTAGTGAACCGAAAAGAAATGGTCCGTAAAAAACAAAAAAACCTTTTGTTTCAACTTAAGGAAGGCCAACCTACCCTTCGTATCGGGACAGTTGACTCAGTAACACGACAAAGTCCATAGGTACACTCTTCAGAAGGTGTCCCACAAAAAACAGGAATCCGAAATGAACATAGTATAATTTAAAAATTATTTGCTGCATTCTCATTCCGTTTTGACCATTTTCTTCGATGAACGCTTTCCATCAAATGCTTCATCTTAGGATAAAATACCCTCAAAAATATTTCCCTGCAATTACTCTACTGAAGGCTTTGAGAAACCTGTTTGCACAGGAAAGTCAAACAATAAAATGTTCACGCCACAATTTAACTTTACCTAAAGTTACAGAAAAGAAGTCCTAAAACTACTTTGTAGTAAATGATTTGATGAAAAATACTGTCAACATGATTTGAAAGCTCCAATTCCTTCCACATGTCTTCCATTTCTATTCAAGCACTTTTGAGCTCTTGATGACATCGATGAAACTGCTCCTTATATTAAACTGTCGATCATATTTTAGTTCATTGAATTTGTTAGTGATTCTTTCTTTCAATTCTTCAGTGTTTTGAGGGGGAATAGAATATACTTTTGTCTTTACCCCATAGAAAATAATCATACGGTGTCAGATCTGGGGATCTTGGAGGCCACTTAATGTCTTGTTTCAATGCAACTAGGCGGATAGTAAAAACTTCTCTCAGCCGTGTTCTTGCAGTTATCAGTCTACGAGCCGGCGCGCTGTCCTGCATCCACCAAACTCTGTACTTGATTGACATAAATATTCTCGATCTCTGGGATTGCATGTTCATTGATAAGGTCTAAGTACCCAGCACTATTTAAATTATTAAATTATTGTTGTTGAATACTGGTCCAAATTATACCCCAACCGGTCACTTAATTCTGACAAATAAGTACCTCAAAGTTAAATGCAGGAGGGTTATTAATTGGTGCGAAATGTCGTCCAGATGGTTATTCACTCTGCCATTCATGAAGAATACCGCTTCATCACCAATTATTATAGTTTCGTCTGTCGATGGCCACCCTGTGTAAGGTCGCATGGCCACACTTGAAAAGTGTTCCTACTGCTAACATTCCTGACGTCTCGCAAAGAAATCTCTGTCCGAACCCTTGATGCTACTAAACAAAATGAAAAAGCCCATCGATACTAGCTGTCTCACTACTCCTATAGTGAGCACATGAGTGGAGAAAGCAATGAGCTAGAAAACAAGGGAAATTAATCTCGGAAGTTGAGACTGTACGCTTGAAACGGTGAACCTCCCGACTTGGAGAAGCACAATTATTTTAGTAGTTAGTTGAAGACTCTGTTTTTACAGCTAAGTAGCTTTTACAGAGGAAAAATGAAAACCACTGCATTCGAAAAGGAAAACTTGGAATCTATGCACAAGGTGTGTTCACACACAGAATACGTGGCGCATAAAAACTGCAAGTTAGGAGGGAGGGGGAAGAAAACACAAAGAAGAGATAGCACAGACGGTATGAAAACTGGAAGAAGCAAAGTGGGCACGAATAATAGAAGTCCCGAAGGCCTATCTACAGCTAAGGTTACCAAACAGCATCTCTCTTGGGGGCGTCAGAGCCAATGGTATAGGATAGACAAACTACCCTAACATAAAGCTATTGTCCACTCAATGCACCAAAGAGAACAATGAGTATAATTTATCATGGGATAAATTAACGAAATTTAAATTAAGCTTTACCTTCATATATCGCTCATTGGGAAGAACGTCATAACTCAAAATTTTGGAAAATTGACTTAACCATACTGTTATTTTCGCCATTTCGTTCTACGTGTTTTGGTAAAACGGTCATAACTGTACCTTCAAAATTGACCGAGAGAAAGGATTCCTTTTTTCGATCAAAACTAATTCTGTGAAGTAATTTGCGCAGTTAAAATCACTTCTCCTGGAAAATCAAGAATTTCGCCTTGTGACGTTCTTCCCAATGAGCAATTATAGCAACGGTGAACTCACTACATATTAACATGAACCAGAGCACTGGAAGTGTAGTGCCATTGGTTTTCATCGAATAATTGAAGCTGAAAAATCAGCATACATCAAATACATCAATACAATACACGTGACCGTAGGTGTGAACACATACAAGGAATAACTTTATGATCAATTTTTATTCACTGAATAAAACAAACTTGCTCAGAAAGGGCTCGTCATACCTCCAAAATCGCCTTGCACCTAAATATTATGAAGTTGAATCAAAAGCTTAGGTGCTATCTGACAGGCTGTCAGTAGATCCCCACACACAAGCAAGGTTTATAAAAAATATAGGGAAAATCAAAATGCAAGCCCAATTTCAGAATTAAACATACACAATAGATTAGAGAACCAGACGCATAAATGTTGGATTAAATACAATAAAGATGCGTATCTATAACCCATTTGTTCCTGATGTTGGCTTTATTGTACTGATTGTGATGTTCAGTTGACACTGCATCCAAGTTCTGCTTACAATGATGAAGTACCAATCACTCATACAAGACGAGCGGAAGAGGACCGTTCACAACGATTATTGCACTCTTCTCAAGAAAAGTTATTGATACAAATAGTCAAAAGCCCTTGAAAAAATGCAACTTTCTTGCAGATTGAGTACACCATCTAAGCTGACTCTCCTCAGGAACAGAGAAGTTCGAAATAAAGAAAACAGGATTTTTCTTTATTTGAAATAAAGAAAAAAGGCAATTTCTTCATTAGAAATATAGAAGAAAAGGATACTTCTTTATTCGAAATGAAGAAGAAAAGGATTATTCCTTTTCGAGAAATAACGAAATAAAGGATATTTCTTCATTCAAAATAAAAAAAAAGGATTTTTCTTAAATCAAAATAAAGAAAAAAAGATTTTCTTCATTCGAAATAAAGAAAAAAAGACAACTACAAAAACAGCTCACAAAACTTGATGTTGCTGCTGCTGCTGTTTCTGCTGCTGGTGCTTGGAGACGAGCAGGGTGTAGTGGTTGGTGAGCTGGAGGGCGTTCGCCTTGACGAGGTTGTGGTAGTTCTGCACGCGCTCCTTGTACATCGTGTGGAAGTCGCGCAGCCCCCCGATGTGCAGCTCCTGCAGCGTCTGCTCCAGCACGTCCTGGCCGACGTAAACTTCTATTTTACACCACAGGTTTGGTTGTGAAATCTTTTTAGGCCAAGGTAGGCATGAATTCGAGAATTAAAATAACATTAACTAAAATAACAAGCTAAAACAATGCGCACGTACTCTTCAGAAAAATTATACAATTCCCAATTTTTGAAGAATTTTGTCAAATTTCTAATGACATCTGCTCCCAAAAGTAACAGGAGCAAAAAACCAACGCGTTTGAGCTCTGACTTTTACCAAAAAATTTGGTGCTCCATTTTAACTCTCACAAAAGACCCCCAAGTTACCAACATCTCTCCTGTTTGATGGAAAAGCAAAACGACTAGATAGACACAGAGCAAAGACAGCAGCTCACATGGAAGGGCGAGTACCCCATGTTGAGGATGGAAGCATCGACGTTTTCCCTGTACGTCTTGGTGAGCTTGATGAGGAAGTCGTGCATGAGGTCAGTGAGGGTGCGCAGGACCGTTTCGCTCGAGTCTGTGAAGCCTGAGTGGACAAGCACGAGCGCCACGGCCTGCCGCAGCATCTTGCGCGCTGTCGAGTGCTCGATCTGCAGCTGCAGCCCGCTCTCTTCTCCGCTTGTGAACGACCTGTGAATGCGTTACTTGATGTTAGCACAGGCTGTACTAACTCTTCTTGCTACTTGGTTGTTTGGTTAGTTTACGCTTCTGAAACTCAAAAGCAATGAATTCAATTTGATATGTTACCTGGTGTCAACACAGGCTGTCCTAACTCTTCCCACTACTTTACATTTGTTTTTGGTTAATTTACACTACTGGAACTCACAAACAATGAATTAAATTTGAGCACAAATGATGATGTATTTGAATTCACTCAGCTTACCCATCAACAAACCATTAGAAATGATTGCATCTGCTTGTAATTAGTTTTACGTAAAAAAATGAAATAATGAGCACACATCTTTGTTAGGCTAATAATTTTTAATAAAATAAATTGATGAGAATTGGCTTCACTCTTCACTTTGTATATTGAGTTTATTTATAACTTTCACATTAAGAGACGGAGTTCGGCACACATTTCATCTCAACTAGGCAACTTTGCCAAATTAGTTTAGTGGTAAATTTAGGCAACACAAAATTTGGCGAGTACCTGATAGAACTGGAAGTATAAGAATACAAAGTTCTAATGTTTTCATAAGATTCTCTGGTATTCCATTGACCTATAGAATAATGCTTAGCCACCAGGTTTAGATGAAGATACACTGCTGAGATTATCCTTCAGTAGGTCGTTTTAAATAGATTACTGATGTTAGATTTTGTGAATGTGAAATTACAATTTAGATGAGATTAAAGTAATATGAACAGTGCAGTATTAGACATAATTTCTTACAAATATAGACCATGCAATTTAAATTAGGTGGTACAATTGTAGACCACATAATTTAAAGAAGAGTAAGGAACTATGAACAGTGTAGTAACAGACACAAATTTTTACAGAAAAAAGAGAGGACGTACGAATTCCATATGGCATTTAACCAGTTTCCAAAACTTGATGCAGGAATGATAAAGTAATGAAGATGGAGTAATAGACTTCAATGAATTAAATTTTGCTACCAAAAATGCTTAAATATGTACAGCATCCTAAACAACTCATTTTTTTGAGACAGCGGTGTTGATATTCTCGCACAGACAGAATGTTTCAGATAGAGTATCAATGTCTTAAAATGAAAAGAATAGTCAAAGCTCATATGTTCAAGAACTTGCACGTACCTTTGAGATTCCCCTTTGAAAAGAAGGTACATGTGAAAAAGAAAGGATTCTCCTTTGAAAAGAAGAATCAGTCCTTGTTTCCCTCAGTTCTACAAGAACTTCTTCTTCTTTTAATCCTCAAAAATATATTTCCAAGGAATCAACCTTTATCATGCTTACATTCATCTCCTCATGCGAACAAAAAATCGCAATTAAAATAACATTGTATCAATGACTCTCGAACGCTTAGTTGAGTTGCAATTTACCTTCTTTAGTTCAAGAAAACGAGAAAAAGAGAAAGAAACCTACATAAACTCTCAACATCCTCCAGTAGCAAGTGCTACTCATTCTGAAATAAATACTTAGAACGATACGTGAGGATTGCTAATTTTTTAGATGGAATACTGAAGATAAAAATCAATTTGCATACAGAAGTATGAGCAGAAAACTGTTAATTCAGTGCATAGTAACACAAAACCTCATTAGTAATCAGTAACACCAATGAAAAACAAACTTAGTGCTAGATCAGAAAATCGTTTTTGCATGTCCAAGATTCTAGCAAAAAGACATTTTTAAATCAAATTAATCATTAAATCACCCTGACAGAAATACAACCGAGATACAATGTACATGTTTTTAGACGCATTTATGTCTAAAATAAGACCATGAACAAGACACAAAACGTGTGTCGGGCACACTCTCACGTGGTCTGAGCCAGGAGCAAGAGCCGGACACACTCACGTGGTCTGAGCCAGGAGCAAGAGCCGGACACTCTCACGTGGTCTGAGCCAGGAGCAAGAGCCGGACACACTCACGTGGTCTGAGCCAGGAGCAAGAGCCGGACACACTCAC
>JACJUY010006681.1:1558-14678 GCA_014220935.1 Platorchestia sp. MABIK
GAACACATTACTAATGTTCAAAGTTTATCAATGTCGCCAGGAAAGTGAGGCATTCCCACCTTTGCTCAGCTCGTCATAAATAGGCAGCATTATTACTTTTTAGGCCAGTATGTTATAAACTGCCTTAGTCCCTAAATGTGCAAGATATAGATTATTTTGCACGGGACTCTGGTAAGGAGCAAGGCTGGATTTGCGACAACAGAACTACCAGTCGAACACTATTCACAAGTTGCAAGTCACGATACAAACGCTCGGTCGCTACTCTCAAACAACAAAAATACTACTCTCACAGTCACTCCACACAAAGTCACACACTATTCTCACGTGAATATACAAACTATACCAGTTCTAAGGAATTTCACTTTTAATCCAACACAATTTTGTCGGAGGATCAGTAGCACACGTGCACACTCAGCGATGTTCCTCAGCGCCGTCAGAGCCAGAAGCCTCATGCTTCATGACATGATATTCGTGCTGTGTCGTTTATGACACATAATGAAAAAATTTTAAAACGAATTTTCTTATGATGTAATGTGTCGAAAGAATGTCTATTAAAGAGTTTCCATGCATCTAAAAAGAATTTCTATTTTCAAAAATAATTTATGCAGTGCAGATGATCACTATTATAAAAAACCGTGTAAATGTAGTTAGGAACTTAGCGTACATGACAATAACTCGTCACACGCTCATCTTATCTCGCACTATGCTGCTATTGCGTCTTGTTAGAACGTGTGATGGTTAGTTGTGTTACGTTTCATTTTCTCATATGTTAGCTTGAGTAGTAACAATAGAATGTTAGGAGCCAAGCAGTATTCAGAAGACTGTGGTAATTCCCCGGAAGATATTGTAATTAAAGAAGAAGATCTGAGCGATGAAGCGTGGGATACATCTGCACCCGCAGGACCGTCGGGTGCATCTTGCAATTCTGCTCTGCTACCATATCGGGTATGCATGAAGAAAGTCGACCACGATGAAACTAAAATTTTATAGCAAAGTATTTTGATTGTCTATATTGCTTTAAAGCACGTGTTTAAAATGTTTACTACGGAGTGGGACAAATGTGTACCACTAGGTAAATTGTCGATATAGGCACCAATGTAAATGAACAACATTTCAAACCATTTCACTAACTCTTTTTAAAGGAATTGTATCGTACAAGGAGAATATATTATATTGAACACTTATATTTTGTATATTTCTTACAAAGGATGGAAACTTGTACAAGCAGGTAAGTCGATTTTCATAGTCTTTTTCTACAGCCTAACCAAATCAAATTTACGACATGGGCAATTGTAGTCAACGTGCTTAGGCATGATGTAAACAGTGAGGTCTGCTTTTAAACATCAATTTAACTATTGTCATCAAAGATATCTTTTTAAATTAAGAAAGGAATTATCTAAGCTATGGTTAATGTTATTTGTGCATCTACAATTTTAAATTAGCACTGCAATTTGACTGAATGTGTTCAAGCATACAACTGTCTATTTTTTTTAAAGGTTTGCATCTGTTTATTTTGGTTATCCTTACAAAATATTTTCAATGTGCACTGAAAGAAAGAATAAATGTGAAGGAGAGGACAATAATTGATTTTACACTTTTTAGGGCCTAAACATAGATAATTAGATCTAAATAAACAACTTTTCTTTTATGCACTTTTTGGGAAAAATAAGTATTTAACGAGTTTTAGTAGAAAATTACCTACAACAACTCTAGTGTTTGAAGCGGTAAGTCATCTGTCAAGCGCGTCAAACCAGAAGACTACAATAGATTCTCCCTTCCGATGCGCTTGAATGATCCAGCGCATTCCCGCCATCTAAGACAAAAATTAACATACCGCTATAAGTTGTAATTTTTGGGTGATAACCTTTATTGTGTTATTAACTAAAAGATCCTAGAAGTGGGTTTAGGCTCCGCGGGGTCAGCCAATGATAAATTACAAAGTACCCAAACGTACTCTAACAGCTTAATCGCGCACAACTAAACCTACCGCTCTAACTCGTAAAATACTCCTTTGCCGCAAAACAAGTATAGAAGAAAATTAGTTTATTTTGATGTTATTATTATGATTCAAGCAACATAAAATTTGAAATCTATTAGCAACTGTTTATTCCAGCGCAGCCGTCATCAAAGATAAAAATTAACGTACCGCTATAACTTGTTAAATACTCATTTCCCCCAAAAAGTGCATAGAAAAAAAGTTGTGCATCTAGATTTAATTAACTATGTTTAGGCAGCAAAAATTGGAAAATTGATTATTGGTCTCTCCTTCCTTTTGTTAAATACTCATTTCCCCCACCAAGTGCATAGAAATAAAGTTGTGCATTTAGATCTAATTAACTATGTTTAGGCAGCAAAAATTGGAAAATTGATTATTGTTCTCTTCTTTACAAGTACCAAAGAAAGAAAGAATAAAGGTTTGTTTTCAAAAAAGTTTATACATGAGATGCATAACAACAAATTGGGTATTAAAAAATTTTTAATAGTAAACATCCTGATAAACATATGTGAGGTACTGATAGACAAACCGGTAGATGTAAAGAAGAACGTACTAATATATTTTCAAAATTTAGTTGCCTGTATCCTAGTAATGACATCGAATGAAACAACTTTTCTTTTATGCGCTTTTTGGGGAGATGAGTATTTAATGAGTTATAGCGGTATGTTAATTTTCATCTTTTATGGCTGGGATGCGTTCTAATAAACGTCAAATGAAAGTTGAAGAGAGGACAATAATCTTTTTATGAATCTCAATACTCGTATTATGAGTAGTAGATTGAAATAAGAACCTCGTTTTATTCATATTTTGTTGCGAATGAATAATTAAAGAGGTAGAGCGGTAATCGTCAGCTACGAATAACTGTTAAAACTGGCTATAATTCAAATGCCCTCAACTTGATTGCTGTACATCCTGAAACTGAATCTTTAGACTAAGAATAAAGTGTTCTCTCTGATGGCGCAGGTTAGTTCAATTTCTTAAATTCAATTGTTTACATAATGTAACCCACCCAAAACATAAGTTAATGTAAAACAACATACCAATTTTTAAATTAACTGAACTTAACGCAACTTAACAATCATTCAAGCGCACCGGAAGGGAGAGTCCATTGTAGTCTTCCCCTCAGAACAATTTTTCCGGCTTGAAAGAATAGAATTGCGATAAGTAACCTATTGCTATAACTCATTAAATACTCCTTCAAAAAGTGCATAGAAGAAAAGTTGTTTATTTTGATGTAATAACTATGATACAGGCAACCAAAGTTTAAAAATTGATTAGTATGTTCTTGTCAACATTTTCCGACAAACCATACAAGGTGTACTTATAGACAAACTATATGAGGCGTACTAATGGACAAAGTATACGAGGTGCACTAATTGACCACCATACAAGGTGTACTGATAGATTAACCATGTCAGGGACTAATTTAATCTAAATGTTGTCTCTTGGATATTTTATACACTAAGAAATGGATGACAACTTTTAAATAATTTAAATACTGCTAGAGAATTCTTTAATTATGAAACAAAGTTAGAAAGAACAAAAACTCTTAACTAAAAGAGCTGAATCAGATTAAAACACTGTCGTAAATTATTTTCAAGTATAGTTAGTATATAGTCTTGTTAGTATAAAGTATTATCAATAGTTGTCAGAAAATGAAGTAGTGCTTATTAGCTTTGTGTGTGTTTCTGAATTTGTAATTTATGTAGAATATGTGGTATATCTCTTTGGCCCTAAAATAATGTTGGTTGCATTATTTGACATTGTGTTGCTCACTGATCCAATAAAAGTTATCTAGAATTATTTAAATGCAATTTGGTTAGTAGGTTTTGTATAAGATGAAATCATTCGTTTTCACATGAGAAAAGTTATGACAAAATTTTTGGCCTCAAATTGTGCAGTCATTCCTTATCTTGATAACTCAGTTAGTCCAATGCTACAAGGCACATGAAAAACATGAATTTGTGTGTGTGCATTATCTCTTGCATGTACTTATAGTTCTTGAAGTATGGTGTTAAGGGACAGGTAGGCTCTCGATCCTCTCTGGAGAACTGCAGCCGGTCCTATCATCAACATGTTCAGCTTCTATTGCTAGCACTTGTATACAATGATCATGACTGACCTAAATGATTCCTGTCCTAGTCTCAAGGTGAATGAATGGACAGACACTCCCAGGTCATGGGCTGATATTTCTCTTTTTTGTTTATTTATATGTGCAGTCAATAATACTGGTTTACAAAAAAAAATTTGATCTGAGGCAAGAATGAGGAAATGTGTTTTTTGCTAATTTGGGTGTGCTGAATTCAAATTTATCAATAGTTTTGCTCTATCACCTCTAGTTTTCTGGCTTTTAAATAGTCTCATTATAGTATAAACAGAGAATATATGTGCACATTTCAAGAGTTGCAGCAGCTTATAACAGATAAAACAAGATAGATAAAGAACACTGATTGAATCAATATACTCGGATGACACAATTACGCAATTAATAGAACCACAGACAGTCAAAAGTATGTTTTCTTGGAAGATCTGGTGTATTTTGCCTCCGGTATGTCATGCAAGAGCATCCAGCAGAAGTCTCCCATCATGCCGGGGTTCCATTTGCCTCTATTGTTACTCTCCATCTTTGTAATGTCTTGATGGAATCTTTCTCCATGCTCATCACTCACTGCTCCAAGGTGTGTTGGAAAGAAGTTGAGGTGGGAATGGAGAAAATGAATCTTGAGTGATTTTCGGCACCCTATATCCTCGTAAGACTTTAGCAACTTTTCAATCCAGGCTTGGTAATCTGGCACGTGTGTGTTACTAAGGAAGCCACCACAGACTGACTTGCATGCTTCCCATGTTCTCAGTTCCTTTAAGTTAAGAACCTCCTCAAAATCAGTATCCTTCAGCACTTCTTGGATCTGAGGTCTGACAAAGATGCCCTCTTTGAGCTTGGCAGCACGAAGACCTGGGAACACAGTAGACAAGTGTTGGAAATAAGCACCATTTTTGTCCAACGCCTTCACAAAATTCTTCATCAAACCAAGCGCAATGTGAAGAGGAGGAAGAAGCACCTTATTCATGTCCACCAGAGAATTCCTCTTGATGCTGTGTTTGAAAGAAACAAAAGTGCTTCTAGACCCCTAGTCATTCTGCTTGCTACTGAGTGTGGATTGAGACCTGCTGCCCTAACTGCCAAAATCCATCTTGATATATATTTATATACATAATGTAATGCAATCACTTATATTTGGTGTATAATAACTAAACTAAGCCATAAGTCTTGCAATATTAGAATTAACCCTGAATGCATGAACACCTTTATGTACCATATATGCACAAAATGCATACCATGCAAATCTAAGAAAATAAAAGGTGATGAGTAAAAACGGTTTCAAATTTAAATTCAGCACCCCAAATTAGGTAAAAATGGGGATTTTTGTGCTTGCCTCAATTTCTTTGTAAACCAGTGTAATTACAATGCATAAAAAAATAACCATGAGTGGACAGTAATCCAATCATTAGCAAACCTAACAGAGATAAACACCGCAGAAAACAGAACAGCCGCTACTGTAACTAAGGATGAGTCAATATGTTGCAACAGCACTAAGCAGCTCTTTGCCAGTCTGTAATGCTGATCACAGGCTTGGCTTAACCCATTTATGCCCAGTGTTGCGTTCATGCAACAAAATCACACTGTTCACTTTTCTCAACCGCCTAACCAAACCATGCACTTCACAGAGACAGAATTGCTTGCAGTAGCCTCAGGACATCTGTAGTTAGAGAATGTCACGTGTCTGTTAGCTTTACATCATTAAACCGACAAACAGGAAGTGCTGAAAGTTGACACATTTCAACTGAATCATGGCTCCACGGAAAAAAAGGTATAGCTGGTTTGCAAAATGCTAAATGAAACATTTAAATATTATACTTTGTACTTCAAACTGTATTTATTGCCCAGAGAAATTATTGAAGAGGTTATTGTCAATTTGTGAAGATTATTGACTTTTGAAATTTAAAAAATATTCCTGTTGCATTCACGCAACAATGGGAACACGGACCAATGCCCCTGTTGCGTTCACACAACTTTGGGCACACCAATATGCTACTTTTGTGTGGTTTACACTTTCGTTTTCATGGTGCAGCATGAGATGAAAGTTTTAATGTACGAATATTGTTCATATAATTCTTCACAGACGGGAATCTTGTGTTTGGTTGAGTAATTATGAGCAGGTTTAGTTAGCCGAACTAGACACTTGTAATGAGCACATTGTCAGATCAATACGTCGAAACAGATTCAACGGAATATTGAAGTACCTGCACGCTGCTGATAATGATAACCTGTGCATGGATGACAGGTTTGCCATAATTTGTCCCATGCTGAAGGTTTTAAATAAAAATTTCCTTGAATTTGAAGCAGTATTTGGACCATGCAAAATTTCTATTGACGAATCTATGATTACTTCCTTTGGACGAGATCCCACAAAGCAATTTATTCGTGATAAACCAAAAACATAAAATTACAAGGCTTGGGTTGCTACCTCCCCTCCTAGTTATGCCTTTCAACTGAACATGTACCAAGGGAAAGAAACTGTGGCAAATGAAGAATACAGAAATGAATTTAGACTTGGTGTTAGTGTCAAATTGAATTTTTTGGACACCATTAGAGCTTGCATATCCATGACATAAACTCAGCTGATGTTTGGATAATTTTTTCACTTCACTGAAATTACTAGACCAAATTTGGAACAAAGGGCGTGGTGCAACAGGAACCGTAAGAAGTAATCGGCTTGAAAACTGTCCAGTTTCTGATTCTAAACAATTCGGCAAACAAGCTCGCGGCACTGAGAAGCATTTTGTTGATGAATCATCTGGGATATTAGTTGTACAATGCAATGATAATGCTGTAGTTTGCATTGCTTCAAACCAACAAGCAATTCTTCCTATGAAGATAGCGGAAAGTTACTCAGCGGCAGGAAAGAAAAAAAGTATCAGTGCCAATGCCTTTTTTTTGTCAATGACTGCAACAGGAACATTGGAGGTGTGGACCAAATCGTTGAGAACATTGGCAATTATCGAATAGCGATAGGCAGCAAAAATTATTTTCCACTCATCTGATACCAAATTAACGTGTGTAAATAATGGTTGGCTCTTCGCATGTGAAGGGGGGTACAACATTATATGATCCAGTTTACTATGGACATTGTTGATCACTGGCTTAACCTTTTCGGTACAATAACTCGAATGGTTTAGGGAAAAATTTCCAGGGGACAAATTTGTCATCACTCATAATTGTCAGTGAAATTGCCCTAGTGTGGGTGCTTTTAGCGTAATCAAGTGCCTACTTCTTTATTTTAATTTTAATTTTTTTTCATCTTCAATGCTCTATGCTTGGCAACAGAAATTTTCTACGTTGACAATAAAGTTGATGAATTTACTGAGAAATTGTTAATAAGATTTTGCCTGAATTTATCAAAAATAAATGATGTTCAGAAAAAATTTGCTCAAGTTAAATAGAAAGGTTAATGAATATGTTGCACGGACCCTGTAGCATGAACTTAGAGGAGCCAATGGTTATGTACGCGTGCAAGCTTCTGGAATGTTTAAAAACCAGTTTCATGAATGCTTGGAATTTCCCCAATTTCATAATTTACTCCAAAATCTTCCCTCACTAGTTAAATTACTTTAAAATTAGGTTAAATTCCCTAAACTGGAAGAATTGGCCATCTTGGCACTGGAGTAGCCGTTAGGACCGAAAGGGTTAACCCTTTCGGTGAAACCTATGGTGAATCTCGTGCAAAACTAGGTCCTCAAACTGCTGGGTTGGCACAGAATCTCCAAGGTGCAATGGTAACAGAAGCAATGAAGAACAGTAGAACCGTTAACATTTGTAAAAAATGTAACGTACATTTACAAAACAAATGTTTCAAAAAAACCTCAGGCTGAATGAGTAGGCGAGTAAAAGCGTAGTCAACACATTTTTATGGAAATTGTGTACTTTTATTATAACAATTTCTTATACTATGCAGAAATCTTCATTCATATTACAAAAAAGGAAAATAGATTTGTGAAGTTTTGTTGATTCTGCAATCTTTTTAGGAAAATATTACATATCAGTGACATCAATACTGGAATAAAATTTGAATATCTTTTCAAATACATTCCCAAAGCATGATAGAAGTAAATTAAGTGGTTTCTTTTACTTTTATCCTTCCAGTTTGAAAATAAATTTGTGCTTCCATTGGGGATGTTTGAGGGTGCAAGTGCCCGGTGTTGCATTGACGCAACTCATAATGCTGGTGTTCCCAGCGCTGCGTCTGTGCAACAAAACGTTTTTATCTATATCTATGAAGAAAATCGATAGAAACTCAAAATAATCGTTGATTATGTCTATGTAGGTACTAAACAACAATATATATGACATTCATGCAATTCCAGTGGCCTTCAATAATTACGGGCATAAATGAGTTAAAAGGGGCACGGAAACAGTACTTCCAAATAGAAGGGATGCCTGCAATAGGCCCAAGAAAGAATTTCCCTGATCCATGTTGTGGGCTGTGCTCTTCTGCCTCCAAGTTGTGGAGACTGACACGACAGAGCTTCGGGTGATGGCTCTGGTGTCACACGTTCATCCTCTCTCTGCTTCTGCTCTCTAACTGGAAGTCTTCCTGCCAGTCTGTCATACCAAATAAATGATAGCTCACCAGTGATAATGCCTGTAGTACACAGTTTCTCAAATGATTCAAATTCACATAAAAAACTTAATATCGGTTGCATTTTTTTCATTTGGATCCCTAACCTGCCTACCTACTATTCCTACTCTTGCTGAATGATGCCTCTATGGACTAACTTGCCAGCACAATTCACCTCTTCAATTTTTGATTCAGTATTTACTAGTAGACAATTTCGCTTTATTCTGTAACAAAGTGAAGCACATGTTGGGGAGTCGGGTAGATTGCACCATTACAATAGATAAAGTAGTTGACTTCCTTGCTCATTTTTGTGCTGTCTTGATGAATTCTGTTCAGTCTGTAGAAAAACACAATATTTTGTATATGCATGTTTCTATTTAAGTACAGGATTATTTGAGTTGGTTAGAAGAGTAGAACTTTTGTGTTTTTACCGGTCACTTGAACCAGAGCTACTTTAGCATTTCACGTTGAGAAGTGAAGCAGGGCTGTGTGTGCACGTTTGTTACTAAACCTCTGACTGAAATTGTGGTGTATTAAAGTAATGTTGCGTAAAAACTAGGATGGTTTGTATATTCACGTGAGTATAGTGTGTGACATTGAATGGAGTGCCTGTGAGTGTAGTTCTTTTGTTGCTTGAGACTGAGCGTTTGTATCGGGACTTGCAACTTTTGACTAGGGTATTTCAACTGGTATTTGCCAGTAAGTCAGTGCTGAGATAAATGTTTGTGATTGAGAATGGCATGTAATGGGGGAAGTAGTGTTTGGGTTGGAGGTGCGGACGGGAAGAAGGAGTTGATTTAGTGTGAGACCTGTTCAGATAGGATAAAGATGGATGCATGCAGCGGCTTGAGAAGGACGAGTAAGAGAGCTGAGGAAGTATAAGTTTGCATGCTGGAAATGCCTGATTGATGAGAGAGAGAAGTTGAAATAAGAGGTTGAGAGGTTGACAGTCCTCATGGCGGCTTTAGAGGGGGATTTAGAGGATGAATGGAAGCTATAAATATGAAAAAAATGAGAATGGTGCAAGGAATGCAGATGCAGTGAATGATGAGGTAAATGATGGTGCAAATATGACAGATGAGAGTAGGAAGATGAATGAGCATGATGAAAGAAGTACAGATGAAAAGAAAGTGAATGAGCAACCTGTTCATGTGTCAAATGAGGTGCATGCACCTGTAGTGGAGGTGAAGAAGGGAAGATGGATGGAAAGAATGAAGAGAGTGGAAGAATTGAAAGAAAAAGTAGTATGAAAGGGAGAGTGAGACCTATGATTTGAATATATAGAGATAGTATGGTGAAGAATGTGGATAGGTTAGTAAGGATTGGTGACAGTAGTGGATGTACGGGCATGAGAGGGAAGGGAGTGGAAGAGATTTGTAAGCATGCTGAGAGAGTGATAGATGGTATGGATGAAAATATGATTGTATTGCATGGAGGTGGCAATCAGTTGCTTGAATGTAGGAAAGAATGTACAGTGAACGCAAAGAGGGAAATGGTTAAAAATGCACGGAAGAATGTTAGAGTTGCTGTGACGAGTCTCCTGAGAAGGCCTGCGGGTGATGAAGAGTATGAAAGGGTATGAAAGGAGTTGAACAGGAAGGTGCATGAAAGGATTATGAGTGTGAGGGCTGAGAGTGTGAGGAAGCGTGAGTTGGGTTCCAGCATCCTGGAGATGGATAGCATGATCCAAAGTGGATGTTTTCTTAGAGATAGTCCACCTTACACAAGAAGGTGAGATGGAACTCTCCAGGAGAGACATCCAGTGAATTTGGACTAATCATATCATAATGGAAGGTGGAACAGGATGAATGAAAATCTGTCAGAGCAAAAATGAAGAATGTCTTGAATTTTCCAATAGTGATGCAAGGTTTGGATGTATAACTGTGTGTGGATGGAATGTAGGAAAGTTAGATGACCTTTTAACGGAATTTGAGAATAGAAAATTGGATTGTGATGGTGTGGTAGAGACCATGATAGTCAATTTAACATCTAAGGAGAATAGAAGTATCATATTATAGGAAAAGGGCATGAAAGTTGGCAGAAAAAGAGGTGGTGGAGTGGGTTTGGTCTGAGTATAAAGAATGCTCTAAATTGGAAATTAGAAGAAAATTCTGTTGGAAATGAACCTGAGAGTGAAGATTTGTTAGCAATCAGGTGTAAAAGAATGCATGCCAGAAAATGTGTTGTGATTGTATGTTATATAACAATTAATGGGATTTTAGCTCACAAAGAGAGTGTAAAAAAGTATGAAAAATTAACAAGGATTTTCCATATGAGGAAGAACACTGCAGGTGCCCTCTGATTGTGATGGGTGACATGAATGGCCATGTTGGAATACTTGGTGAGCCTGTGAATGCAAATGGATAAAAATCGATTGATTTCTGTAAAGAAAATGAACTTGAAAGCTTGAATGTTACAATAGGAAATGGTTTGCACACAGGGCAAAGTGAGGAATGGAAAACTGCAATTGACTATTTGATGGTGAATGGTAGAGCAAGAGTGCGTGTCAAAGAAATGTTTGTAAATTAAGATGATTTTGATATTGATAGTGACCATAAAATGCTTGTGCTTGAATGAAATTGGGATGGAAAGGAGTCAATGCGGAAGGTCGGCAATGTACAAAAAATTGGCGGATCAAAGTGGTAAACTGGGAAGAATTTAGGAATGAATTGAGCTGATGTAACTAGAACGGGTGTGGAAATGTAAATGACCTAAATGGTGAGATTGCAAGAACCTTGTATGATGTGGCAGAACAAAAGAATGGTAGAACAAAATGCCGAAAAAGTACATGGAATGCTAGGTGGTTTACAAGTGAGATGAAGGAAGAACAAATGAGAAGAAAGACTTCAAATAAGAAACAATGCAATATGAGGAAAATGTATGAAAGACACAGAATTGCTGAAAGAAAGAAAGAAAAACAGTTTATTTCCATACAGATGGTACAAAAGTACCATCATTGGTTTTTAAATATCTTGAAGTTAATACACTTAGATGATACACACACGAGTATTGTAATACCCATGTCACTAGTCGAAAAATGATTGAGGGCAATGTACTCCTAATCTTGCTTAAACTACATTTGATGATACATGTAATGATAATTATAAGAGATAACACAACTTCATGACTTTTGACAGTTTACACATACATGACATGAAACTTAACAATTCTTGACATCAGGAAATACTTCATGAATCGCTTGTTTTGGCCGATGTTCCAAAATGTTATTTCAACGAAAGCGTGAAAGAAAAAAATATATATATACGAGTATAAGCAGGAGGAACACGAAAATTACAAGTTTTGTATTTCTAATTGAATCATTTTAACACAACGATCATTAGTTGATATGCATTTTATTTAAATATAAATGGATGATCACGCGAAAAATGTATAGTTTTTTACGTAAATGCTTTACAATGATAAAGAGATGACAAGTTAGGTAATGTTACAAGTTGAGAGTGAACAGGAAGAGACCATTATCTCTAGTTAAAAATGCCAGTTGTCGGCTTAGTACACACATGTGCACATGTACATGTAAATATATACACATATACGTGCACATACATACACCCAACACGTTGACATACACAAATACATTTCTATGCATCGAGGAAATCACAAGACACACGCGTTCTTTAAAATGCTGTGTGATGTTCTGAAATATAGGATAATGAGCAAAGGAAATTTGTGGCAACTTTTTCAGTATGTGTTGCTGCTTACAATTTCTAATGAAATATTCTAACAATGTTTAATTAAATTTTGTATAAAAAAGATTATTGGTTCATAAGCGTCTGATTTATCAAATGTGGGTGATCGCGCAACAAATATATATATATATATGTTTTTATAAATGCTTTATAATTATGAAGTGAAATGAAGTATTACGTAGTGACACATTCACCCATCTACGCACGCATAGCGTGCACACGTACACATATACACAAGTAACATGTGTGTAAATATCAGCGTAAAATAGTCGGTATAAACTAACATTCCAATTGAGAAACATCGAGAAAATACCTTTTATTACGGCCTGAATTTTATGAAATTTCCGTACTAGAAAGAGTGGCACAAAACAGTCTATCTGAGTCAGAAACATGAAAACGATTGTCTTACGGTTCCCAAGTACAGAAATATTTCCAGAAATATGTGAGGCTTAGGCGCGGTTGTTATAATATACTCTAGAGCGTAAGAGATGATATGATAATTGCACTACACTAGCCTAGCAAGAGCATTTTTGGACGTGATTAAGAAAGAAAACATGAATGCCCAATAGGGGTTTCATGTTAGAAAAAAAATCACATTATCTTTGATAAATGGCTCAAAATGTCTGCATTTGATAAACATACATAGGTACCACTTTTTACATGTATAAGACATTTAAGGCAAGCGTCCCCCATAGGAATCCAGGATTTGAAGAAAATTTGAGAAATAGGGATTATTGCTG
>JACJUY010006681.1:17755-31390 GCA_014220935.1 Platorchestia sp. MABIK
AATTATCAGATGAATCCATGGTGCTGTGACTGGGAAACTGTCTTTGATGTATTGGAGACTGATACTGTCATGTCCAACTGCCTTTGTGTTTTTTAATGAGTGAATGAATGACAGAGCATGGAATGAGTTCAAGGACCAGCAGAAGAAAGTAAAGAGAATGAAAAATGAGTCCAAGTTAAAGAGGAAAGACACCAAGTGGAAAATCTGAGAAAAAATAGTCCGGATGAAATAAATGATTGGTATAAGTATATCCAAGGTTATGATAGAAGTAGTGAAGTTCAAGTTGATGAATAAGTCTCAATAGTTGCAATGTACGAGATAGGATGCAAATGGTGAATTGGAATGAATGAGCAGGTAGCAGATGATGAACTCGTAAATTTTCTGATTGATGAACATGAGCTGCAAATGGAAGATGAAATCACTTGTGAAGAGATTGTAATTTTTTTGAAAAAAAGTGAAAAATGGAAAGACATGTGACCTTGATTGGATCCCAAACGAGTTCTATAAATGCTAAAGAGAGGCTTGGTTAATATGTTGAAGTGTTTATTTTATGAGATGAGGAGGAATGAAAGAGTAGCAGATGACTGGAACAAGTGTAATGTAGTTCTATTGCATAAGGGTAGGCATAAGAGTATGAAAGAATTTGAAAATTACTGACCAATTACCCTGGCTGATTCTGTATGTAAGATTTTTTGTGGTATTTTAAATGATAAAATGAAAAAATTTATTTGAAGAAATTGGAGTCCTGGGAGAACGGAATGGTTTCAGGCAAGATAAACGTGGTGAGGATAATCTGTTTGTAGTGAGTGAAATAATCGAGTGAATGAGGAAGGATAAGATATACTTCACATTTCTGGATGTTGAAAAAGCGTATGACAGAGTGGATCAGTTTGGGCTGTTCGAAATCTTGAGAAAAGTGGGATTTAGTAGAAAGATAGTAAGTAAATACTATGCTAAGTCTATGAGAACACAAGCACCATCTATAGGTTAGGAAACTTGGAAACTGGGTGAGTGAGGAGTGTTAGAGGCATGAGACAGGGCTGTACTTTGTCTCCACTGTTGTTTGGATTGTACACAGAAGAATTAGCAGTTCGACAGAATGAGTGACATAGGACTGAAAGTTGGTAAGGAGGAACCGAGTTGTTTGTTCTATGCTGATGATGTGGTTGTGGTTAGTGAATCTGGCCATCAACTACAAGGAATGCTTTACATTGTGAATAGATATAGTACAGATTTCGAAACAAACTTTGGTGCTGATAAAAGTAAGGTTATGGTTATAAATAGTGATGAGACTGATAGTCAGACTGTGGAATAGGTAGAACTAAAGAATACAAATATCTCGGTTGTATAAGTGAAGATGGATGCACTAAAACTAAGGGTGAGAGAGTGGCAAAAGCAATGCAGTAGAATGGATGGTTAAGGGCACTGTACACATTTTTTTGAGCAAAAAAAATTTTTTTAAAGATTTTTTAGGCTTTACATTGAAGCTATATGTGCTAAACATCCACAATAAATTTACAGATGTGCATGCAATAGAATGCTCACTATAGAGTGGTGGTAAGAGGGAGAGGTTTTTTAAAGTTATTTTTTAAACTTAACATTTTTACTTATGAAAAACCAAACCTTTAAAACATTTTTAACCTCAAAAACCAAAAATAAGCAAAAAATATTATTTACTAACGAATAAAATGTTGGTTTGTGGAAATGTCAGTTTTTTTTTGCTTCTGTGGAAACCTAAAACATTCCTCACACAAAATGCTACTCCCCCAATTTTTGGTGTAGAGAATTGAGATAATGTTTTTATGAAAGAAGAATAATAGGGCTACTGCCCCAAGGTAGCAATTTGAGATTTTTTCAAGTTGGTAAAAAACGGCAGGCTGTCAGGCTATAAAAATCAAGTTTTTGGCAATTTTTCAAAATTTGTGTTTTAATTCAAAGTATCTCTAAAACCAAAACGAGTTTTAAATATTCCTACCTCAGTGGTGTTGCCCAAGTGTTTGTCTTTCAAATGACACTGTTGCAGGGTCAGAATTTCCTATAATACATCATCGATCTTGTATAGTGAGTCTGAATACTGGTGAAATGAAACTTTAGTGTTTATTATAGTTTAATCCAAACCAGAATATGGGAAATACTAATCCAGAGGCGCAGCAAATAGTAGAGAATGTCAAGACAGGTATGGCAAGATGAGCCAGGAGTAGGGACTAAGGAGCATGGACATGAGGTGTTGACTTGCCGGCTGAAAAGAATGAGTGTAACTTGTAAGTACAAGAACTGCAAGCAACTCCCATCACCAGGCTTTACAAAAAGAATAAAAAAATCATAAATTAAACAGAAATCTGAAGCAAATAAATCTCGTAAAGCAAGGCAAATCAAAATAAATCAAACATGCAAATTATATAAATAAAAGGAACATTGAGAACAAAACTTATCTCATAATAAAGGAAATCAATCAGAATGATCATCTCAAGATACAATGGAAAGAAATGAAAGAAGCAAACCAAATTTGAAACCAAATTGATTAACTGAAAATTCCAACAATGCACATGCTAATTAACTAGAAGAACCATTCAACTCACCTCCCAAGATGGTGGAACTTAAGCAAGCTAAGCCTTCCAGGCTTAAGATTAACTATGTACAATAATAGTTCATAGCACTGCAAGAATCTAGGCTGAAACAAACAGAAAGAAACACACAAATTAAGAAACATACAAGCCAATATTCTCACAGAATACAACAAAAACCACATCCGATAGTGCGTGATGAAACCTTAAGAGGCCTCCCGGTAACAACACTTTTTTCATATCTATAGGCCAAAACTTGTGGTAGGAGTAGGGTATGCCGTGCACCCCTCTAAATTCAATTTTCTTTGCTGTAACTCATTTTCTATGCAGGGAATCAAAAATTTCCCCTAAGATGACCCCTATTTTTTTCTGCGTTTTCCCAGTCTACTTAGGGACAGCATCCCCTGTAGGAATCCAGGATTTTGAGACCATTTGAGAAATAGGAATTATTGCTGATATAGAAAGTGTAAGAGGTCAGGTACATCCTGTGAAAAAATGAGACTCAAACGTTTACTCGTTCGCCTGCTACGGAGGTTTGAAGAATGGGGGGAGGGGAGAGGGAAGTGGTATTTTATCATGTTACACCTCCCCTTTGGCACTTTCTTCACGGGGCAACATTGCTATGCCACTTCCTATGTCTCTGTATTACGCTATAATGATTTCAAAGGTTTAACCTGAACCAAAATTTTAAAAAAATCTTTAATTAAAATTGTTTCTTTATTAAAAATAGGAAGACTAATGACACAACGCTTAGACTCATTTTGTACTAATTAGATGATAAAATCGATAAAAGTGAACGTTTCGACCAACTAGCAGTGGTCATTCTCAACACTGTAAAAGTTAAGATTACAAATCAGTCATCATTCAGAAAATTCAAAGGTAAAAACAAACATGATATTAAAAACATTTGCTACCAAACAAAATTAGGAATTTACTATTTGTAGGGGGGATAGGCAGACTGCATATCATTCAGCTTTGGCTTTAGTCTATAAATGAAAAAAGATTCTAATATTCTGAGTTCTATTGGGTTACTTCCTTGGCCTAATACTTCAAAATCAGGTAGTCTAACAGGCAGGTCGCATTTTTCTGAATGTGTGCGTATTGCAGAGTGAGGAGGTGCTGATAAAAGGTTATTAGAACGGTGACTTCGTCCAGCATGCTCAGCCACACGAATACGCAGGCTACGGGATGTAGATCCAACGTATTCAGATGCACCACTTCGTGCACAACTATGCTTGTATACAACCGAGCTAAGCATGCCTTTAGGAAGTTCATCCTTAAATTTGAAAAAAGATCCAACTGACAAGGAATTGACAAGAATAAATTTAAAAGCGCACTGCGTAAAATATTCCTGTCAATTTAAGTTTATTTTAATTAGAAAAAATTAATTATTAATAAATAATAATAAATTATTAATTAATAATTAATTAATTATTTTAAAATTATTCATGTCAATTCCTTGTCAGTTGGATCTTTTTTCAAATTTAAGGATGAACTTCCTAAAGGCATGCTTAGCTCGGTTGTATACAAGCATAGTTGTGCACGATGTGGTGCATCTGAGTACGTTAGATCTACATCCCGTAGCCGGCGCATTCGTGTGGCTGAGCATGCTGGACGAAGTCACCGTACTAATAACCTTTTATCAGCACCTCCTCACTCTGCAATACGCACACATGCAGAAAAATGCGACCTGCCTGTTAGAAGTAACCCAATAGAACTCAAAATATTAGAATCTCTTTTCATTTATAGACTAAAGCCAAAGCTGAATGAAATGCAGTCTGCCTATCCCCTACAAATAGTAAATTCCTAATTTTGTTTGGTAGCAAATGTTTTTAATTTCATGTTTGTTTTTACCTTTGGATTTTCTGAATGATGACGGATTTGTAATCTTAACTTTCAGAGTGTTGAGAATGACCACTGCCAGTTGGTCGAAACGTTCACTTTTATCAATTTTATCATCTAATTAGTACAAAATGAGTTTGAGCATTGTGTCATTAGTCTTCCTATTTATAATTAAGATCTCCAAGAATTGGAACTTTGACTCCTATTTTTGTTTCTTTGTTTTGCTTATGATGTAAACAATGAACTTTGAGGTTTCAAATTGCATCTTCTGTCCCGCCGCCCGACCGTGCGGCTTAACTTTTCCGAATTGGCGGACACTGAAGACATAGACTTACCTAACACCCATAGTGGGATCAGGGAACGCTGTTATTTTATGTAATTTTAATGACAAGCGTAACAAAAGAAAGGAGGCTCATCTGAGTATTTTCGAAGACAATATGCAGGCAAATACGTCTCCAATTAAGCCGGCTATCAAGGACACCAAGTCCCGGATGCAGGGGTCGGTAGAGGCCAGAACCCGCATAGCACCAGTGAGATTCACTCGCGGCGACGACCAGGTTGAGACTGAGCTGGCAACAGGCCGCGGCCACCTCCATAGTTTGCTCAAAACCGTGTCTGTGGCTTCGGACTCGAGCAAGAAGATGAAATGAATGATTTAATTAAGTTCGCTGATAATAGTCGCCAAGGAAGTGAAGCACCCTCGCCATTGCTCCGCTTTGTCATAAATTGCCAGCGGAATTGCCTTTAAGGCTTGGTTAAATTAATAAAAGCCTTTGTCCTTTTTGTGCAAGGTATTGGCTGTCTTGCACAGGACTTCAGCAACAAGCAATGGCTGGATTTGCAACACTTCTCTTACAGTTTTCAAGCTACTGTAATGATTTTGGTAACATTGAATGCAGAAAAACAAGGGCTTTCCATAAAGTCCTAATTGACTTCAAAATTAATGTTTGTTTCAAAGTTATGACGTCATAAATCCGAATTTTTTGAAATCAAAATTTTCCCTAGATTTTTTTCATTAAAACTGGAAATTTGGGAAACGGCATTAAATTTTTTGGAATGTCCACGTCTTTCCGCATCCAATGATACCAAAATCATCACTTTTACTCAAGAATTGTCCTAGGAAATAACTTTTGAAAAACCCCCAAAAATCTCATTTTCTATGAGGAAGTTGCATATTTTTACGAATGACAAATGATTCCCAATTCCATTTCCTATCAGTATACCAAATTTTATTGCTCTAGGTTCAATAATAAAGAAAAAGGTCCGTGAGGGAGACGCTGTCTTTAGGTTAAGGTAACAAATTTTTCTATGAATTCTTTGAAAAATGAATAAAAATGCTTTCGAAGGGAAATAAGCTTACGGGTATTCACAGCATGTTTATTACATTCAAATAGACAGTTGTAGCAATAAAAATTTTGAAATTTAAAATTCTTTAAAATATCAATTTCTCAGCCAATATTGTATATATACACTACTAAAAAGTCTAAAACATTTCAGATAAGTCTTCCGTAGTTGTAATAAGTCACTAATACCTGCTGCAAACTGCAGAGGGCCCCGAACGATTTTTCCCTATGAAATATTCAAGAATTAAAAAGAAATACATCCGGAATGAAATAAGCTCTGAGGTATTCACAGCATGCTTATAACATTCGAATAAACATTTATAGCCCATAAAGTTTTGCAAATTTATCCACACCATTATTCCCCCACCCAGAGGCAATTCTTTTTAAATTTCAATTTCTCGGCCAATATTGTATATAGAGGCGATTAGTTTTTTGTTTAATTCACAATGATCATACCTACAAATATCCGAGACAGTTTTTTGATATTGCTTCAGAATTTTTTTTACAAAATTTAGAATTTTTAAACCCCAAGTTTTTATGTTTTTGCAATAAAAAAATTTCTAATCAACTGATCAAAAAACTACATTGGATATTTATAGTACCTACCTTGATCTTCATGATGCAAAAATGATTTCCTCCATAGGCAAAAAACTGTAGCTGGAATTGCCCCTCAAATTTGAAAATGCATTTTTCCCCAGAGCTAACAGCTGCATTTGATTTTCTAGGCATTTCACAGGACGGACAAGCACAAAACCACTTGCTAAGAAGGTCAAGAGACCACTAAACCTTTCTAATGAATGGACAGTTGTCTAAAAACAAAGAAAAGACTTTTGGACCCACACGGGACAAATGACATTTCTACGTGATAAAGGGAGGGTCTAAAAGCATTTTCAAGCAATGATCTAATTTTAAATTATGGGCCCCAAAAAACCGTTCGCTTCCCTTAAGTGAATGGACATTGGTTTACAAATAAAGAAAAGTATGAAGTGTACAGTTGTAGGCGTGGCCCCAAATATGTTTCTTTTTTATCTGTAATATGCAGCATGCATCAGTCTGAATACATTCTGTTTTCTCCTGCCTTTTCCAGTGTTTCTTAATATTAAATATAGAGATATAAGTTTAAATGTGTTTTTAAGTGTTCACTGTTTTTTTTTGTGTTCTTGATTTTGCTGTGTTTTGTGTTTCAAATGTTTCTTATTGCACTGTCTTTCATTTGCTTTCAGTCACTCAGATTTACGGTAAATCTAGTTTAATTATTTCTTGGCAGAGCTGTTTTTCACCTTATAAAACCAAGTGTTGATCTGGTGAGTGTTGCTTCATTGTACAGTTTGCTTGCTTTTAAATATTTTTGTGTTGCTCTGGGCCAAGATTTACTTTGTTGAGCATGATGTTTTCTTTTGGCATATTGGTTCTTTCATTTCTTTTTTGTTGAAAGATTAAGTTTTTCAGCTCTGCTAAATTTCAAGAAGATTTCTGTTATGATATTTTTCCTGAGTTACAATTTCAAATTTGTTATTGAATGATTTTATTTGAGTTTGATTTCATTCATATTAATTTCCTAGTCCATTTTTTTCAGTTGCTTTGTTTCATTTTTAGTCAGTGCATTTACTTTATTTAGCATGAATTCATTTTTCAGCATGGTTTATTTGTTCTGCTTCTTACTTTATTTTGAAGTTTAGTTTGAGGAATCCAAGGACTGGTATGGTTTATTTTCTTTTCCTGCCTTTTTATTTTTTGTCTTATCTCTGTTTTCAGGGCTGTTTTTTCATTTGCTGGCTTCTGATTTGTATTCACTGTTTCTGAGCCCTGTCACTTGTCATTGCATGTCCAACACCTGTTTCACAATAAACTATCATTTTTCTAAACCAGTTTCATTACTCCCTCACTATGTGGTTCACACAAACAGTTACGTGTAATGATGGGTAAATGCAAGTACCCCTAGTCACCCGTCCTCTTACACAGTGCTCTTCAGTAGTGTGGCCAGATACAGAGCAAACAAGTATGAATGTGTGAAAGGCATGTGGAAGGATATTGCTGTTCCTCGTGTTGTGTATGGTATTAGTGCTATAGCGTGGAATGGAAGTGACTTTGAGAGGCTGGATGTGAGACAAAATAAGGTAGGATGTCTAGCATTGGGTGCTCCAAAATGGACAGCTACAGAAGCTATTAAAGGTGACCTAGAGTGGAGCCTATTTTCAGAACGAATGATGAAAGCTGTGTTGAATTATAAGGAAAGAATTGAGAGAATGCAGAATAGCAGGTGGGTTAAGTAAATTTTTGAGTAGAATCTGAGTGCGAGCTATTGGGAGAAAGTATGTTGGCGGGCATGCAAGGAAACCAAGTATTCAAAAAATGATCCGTGTTAGAATTGGGACACCTGTGGATGACTGGCTTTTTATGAATGTTGGAGGTGAAGGATCAAAGTGGGACGGACTGTAAGAGGTGGAAAAGAGATTAAGAGGCAAACAAAAGAGGATGAATTGAATAAGTGGATGCTTAGCATGACGCAAAAGCCTACACTAATCTGGCATATGCAAAAGGAAGTACCTAAGTGTGAGACGTTCAATGATGATAGTTTTTGAAGCCAACTCTTGTTTGCTGTGGTTTTACTTTTTTTAAGTTATTTTTTGAACAAAATATTTTTACTTTATGAAAAACCAAGCTTATAAAAAATTGTGCAAACCCACCATGTAAGGGATTAAGCATGAATAGATGTACATGGAGGTGGAATGAGAATAATAATAGATTATGTCAGCAGTGTGATAGGGGAGTGCAAGAAACAATTGAACATTTTGTGCTGGAATGTAGTAAGAATGAGCAAAAGAGAGAGAGCTTCATGAATATGGTATTTGAGCAGTATGAAGAGAATGAGTGGTATACCAGATGTGATGAAGATGATTGTGGTATGAGTTGTCTTGTTGGATTGGATCACGAGTACAATTTGATCAAGAGTATCATTGAAACTATGAACATTTTTCTTGTACTTGCCTGGAGAAAGAAAAAGTGACTGGAATGAGCCAGTCATGTAGATTGGCCTGTAGTGACCCACCATGCCTGAGGATGGTGTTTTGCCGTACTGGTTATCCCAGTGATACCATCAAATGGCAGCTTGTGACAAGGATTGGTGGATCCTAAGTAGTTCATTGGACAAGTCTGGTACAGGTGCTGAACTCTTTGTGTGGATATTGTGAGTATTGCGGAGGGAATTGTAGGCCATTACAAAGGCCCCAATGCTGTTGGCCCTCAACTTCAAGTTCAAGGTCAATGCAAGCTGGCCCTCTGATCTGGGCTGTGGAACTTATGAATACAGAATCAGATTGCTTACATTATCTAGCTGAGTTCCAGCTTTTAAATTCTATTCTCTACTTTTATCTCATTGAAAGGTATTTTTTCAATGAAGTTTATAGTTGTCTAAAATTACTTCAACTGGGTTTATTTTCATAACACTGCTCTCATTATGATTCAGCTGTCACAATTATTCCAGTACCCTTCAGGGTGGTACAACTGTAGTATCTATGGGAATTAGCACTCCTAGGAAAAATGTGATGTTCTGAGCTGAGAGTTAGGTAGGCCTTCTTTTTATTGAAATATAATGTGTTGTCTGTTTTGTTGAAATAATATATTTTTAGTTTACTGCTGTCCTGTTTTTGAACACTTCTGACCTTCTTCAACTTTCAGTTGGTTTTATAGCCCTATTTCTCAACTTGCTGCTTCTATGTGCACCACGTGGGAACACACCTTGTGCAGAGATTCTCTGAGTTCCCTTAACACCCTACTAAATGGTGCCCTCATCTTTCCTCTGAAAATCTTTGTTGTGGGAAGGAAGGCTGAAACTAATTTATTATCAATCAGTATTCCAAAATGACCTTTGAGGTACAAGCACCCACAGCAAATGTAGGAATAAAGTAGTCATAGTCAATCAGCTTCTGCTGTGTGGCACCTGTATAATAGGAAACCTTGCATATAATACTAATGTGTTAACATTGTAAACTGGATATTTTTTATTTTATTTTGTACCCATTCATTTTTTGTTGTTTTTTGCAAACTTTCATTTATTTCATGCTATGTTGATAAAGAGAGAAAAAAATTAATCATTGTATTGGTCAAATACCTGTGCCAAAACTTAATCAATGGTGTCAATTATAGATCCTTGTTCAAAGAGTTAACTTAGTTTTTGGCATCTTTTTTCAGTTAAAGTTGCTACCTCTGTGAGACCTTGTAAATCTATTCATTGCAATAGATTGTATTGTATTCAGTTGCTTAATTCGTACCGCTTGTCTAACAGTGCATTCCCTTTTTGAGGCAGTGACGGTGCTCACCAACCTGCAGCGTGGCAATGTGCAGACCGAGGAGAGCGTGTTGGTGCCACAGCAGATCAGTTGGCACACGAGGGCTGCCATGGGCGAGATCACAGCACAGGACCTCAACCAAGTAGCGCACAATGGTGTGTAGCTCTTCCTTCCGTCTGAGGTAGCAATTATTGTTCTTCTTTGTGCTCAGTGAGTTCATGTGCACTACTTGCACTCCGCAGTCAAGTATTTTATAAACTCTTCTTGTTTGCTTCATCAGTGTTCATTTCCTTCATAGCCGGGGATAATTACACAATGTCCTTCAGCTACATATACTCAGCAACAAACAATCCCATAAAAAGGCAGGATCTGATGACAGCATAATCCAATAAGCACTCAATTTGATTGATCATAGAATCTCAATAAAATAAAAAAACTCAGTAAAAGAAAGTAATACATACTTGTCCATGTCTCAAGCAATGTCAAACTAGCAAAGAACATCTATCAACTCGCGCGTTCGAGCATTCCTAACGTCGAAGGACTTTGAGACATTGCAAACCAAAAGGACAATTGATGTACAGTGGTAACTCGAGATATGAGCAGCCTGACATACGAGTTTTTTGAGATACGAGCCGGAGCTCGGGCCATATTTTTGTTCAAGATGCGAGCCCAAATCCAAGATACGAGCCGTGTTTCCGGAGCGTCCCGCTAGTTGGCGCGATGGTCAAGCATCATCCGAGCATCTCTCGCTCAGTCGCGCATGTTACCCGCTTGAGTCAAAGTGTCTCTTGTGCGCTGCACTCTTTTTTTTCTTTATTTTTGCGTGATTACTGAAGTTTTTGTGTTATCATGGGGCTGAAGAAAGCGAGTGCTAAGGACAATGGTGACAGGAAGAAGAGGGTGATGTTGATAGAACTAAAGCAAGAAATAATAGGAAAACATGACCGTGGGCATACGAGTGATTGAACTTGCAGAAATCTGTGACCGTAGTACATCGACAATTTGCACGATATTGAAGCAGAAGGATGTCATCAAGAGTGCTACACCAGCAAAAGGAACCACAATTCTTTCCCAATTAAGGACAAATATCCACGAGGAAATGGAGAAGCTTCTGCTCGTGTAGGTGAAAGAGAAGGAGTTGGCAGGAGATGCAGTGACGGAGACGATAATATGCAAGAAGGCACGGAGTATTTATGCCGACTTAATGAAGAAAAAAGCATCAACTTCTAAAGAGCCATCAGGAGAAGCGTTTTAGGCAAGCCATGGCTGGTTTGATAATTTTAAGAAGACAACTGGCATTCATTCAGTGGTGAGGTATGGCGAAGCTGCGAGCGCGGACGTGAAAGCAGCCGATACGTACACCCAAGATTTCGCTGCGCTTGTTGCGAGGGAAGGCTACATCCCGCAACAGGTGTTCAACTGCAATGAAACGGGCCTATTTTGGAAGAAAATGCCATGGAGGACTTGCATCACAGCATCATAATTTACAATGGTTTGGGGATTTTTCATAGGTCTGGAATGGATTAAATCAAATTCAGTCATTTCAAATAGGAGAAATTCGTTTGGGATACGAGCTGATTCACTTACAAGCTTGGTTCTGGAACGAATTAAACTCGCATCTTGAGGTACCAATGTACAATCAATTTCATTTGCCTGAGATAAGTTGAGATGTGACTCAAACAAACGCTGATAACAAACTTCGGAAATGTCGTTCCATTTCACACATTTCATGGTGCGCATTCCTATATTCTCATTTTCTTCAGATCTACCGTTGCCATCAATTTGTGTGTGATGAGTGCATCACTCTGTTCACTAATGCAGGACAGTCCTGAATTCCTACGGGATTTTAGCCTACTTCTGCTGCTTGTGTCGTAGATTGTGCTTCCTTGTTTCTTCCTTGTATTTATCCTCATTTCCTAAAACAGCTGTACTCATCATAATGATATGCTGCTTACACTTCATACTTTGTCAGCTGAATATTTCCGTTGATATGTGTATTCAAGTTTTTTATTCAGAGTCATGTCATGTACAGTATTTTGAGTAATCAATTATTAATTATATGTTCACATTTGATCTTTAAATTTGGCAACGCTCTCCTTAGCATTCTTGTGTTAATGATGGCTTTATCAACAAATTAAATTCTCCTACTAATGCCCAAGAACTGCAAAATTTATTATTTATATTCTCAAAAAAACTCCCCTAAATTTGCCTCTATTCCACAGGTAATTTATTCCTATAATTGCATATATTTTACACCGAACTTTGAATTATGTAAAAAATATTACAAACTGCTATTCGACATATCACAAATTAATTATTTGATTGACCTAAATTTCTCTAGATTTGTTCTCCCAATATCAGTTGTAGTTACAATATTTAATTCATTTTGATGATGATTTTGCGGATTGAAATATGCACTGCGGCTACTATCACTGCACCGTGTACAGTTACTCGCGACGGTGAGAGCAATTTTCGCACAAATTTGCCGCTCACTTTTCCTCCTTCAACTGCTCCGACTCAGATCCTGTGCCAAGAAGAGTCACCCACTCCTCGGTGCGTCACTGTTTCATCTGCGTTTTGGTACCAATCACAAGACTTGGGTTTGCTCAGTTGTTAGTGGTTTGTTCTCCTACTGCACTAGTTGCCAGTTTGCAAGGTCTAGGAATATTATAAATCATTCGAATCAAACCGCCTACTTTGAATGTACTGCCTAGGGACTTGGTAACATAAACTCGATGAAGTGTACCATCTTTTTCATCTCTCATAAAGCCCCATAAAGCTTGCACCGCGGAAACACAGTGCTGGTTGGCCTGCGTACAGTACAACCTCGAGAAGAATAATGTTTCTGTGCGCCTCTCGTAATGTCAGCACCTTCCAATCAAGTTGACCTGTTGACAGTTTAAGTTGATAACTTTAAATTCGAGTTTTATTAGTAACTTTTTCCCAATTTGTTTGCAATATATTTCTTAGTTTCTATTTAGTATTGCAAATCTTTAGGGCTCGAAAATTTCATTTAATTTTTTAATGACGAATTGCAAGACGTTCTAAAATGACATTAAATACTTCGTAAAGTACTTGATATATTTCATGAAGTTCATGACAGTTCTATCTTATGGTTTTGGCTTAGTTGATCGTTTTTTTCTTCATGCTTTCGAAAAATTGAGAAAAAATTTGTCGTTGGAGCTACTCTCTTGATATTGTTGCCGCCTTTATTGTTTGATTCCAAGATTCTAAGAATTATTCAAAAATGTGTCAACTCTAAATTCTTTCAGTGCAGTAGCTGTTAAAAATGGACCATTTTCAAGAACTTCTTTTCACTTTGAAGTTTTTATCCTAATATATCTCTGCAATCTTATTTAGTTCATAATTCTTCAAATCACCAATTTGCGGTAGAAAAGTAATGAAGGGCATTCTTGTCATCAATTTTAGGAGGAAAACTGCTCCTCTGATCAGTTGAGAGAGCCTCAGGGCTGCAAATGTGGTTGTTGTGTTGCTGGGTTGTGTGTTGTGTGGCTGGTTGTGTGTTGTGTGGCTGGTTGTGTGTTGTGTGGCTGGTTGTGTGTTGTTGTGTGGCTGGCTTGTGTGTTGTTGTGTGGC
>JACJUY010006681.1:31425-47407 GCA_014220935.1 Platorchestia sp. MABIK
TGTTGTTGTGTGGCTGGTTGTGTGTTGTTGTGTGGCTGGTTGTGTGTTGTTGTGTGGCTGGTTGTGTGTTGTTGTGTGGCTGGTTGTGTGTTGTTGTGTGGCTGGCTTGTGTGTTGTTGTGTGGCTGGCTTGTGTGTTGTTGTGTGTCTGGGATTTGGTTGCTTTCTCTTCAATAACCGTTGAAGCAAGGGTTCTGCAAGCCTGCAGGGACATAAGAGATGAAGTTATAACAGTTGTCCGTGCCACAAAGTGGTGCGGATATTCTTCAGTCGCCCCGACATAGTGTGGAGATCGTCCGTTGCCTCCTTACAACTGAATGGGAGTTTGTGCACGTTTCTTTGGTTTTGTAACTGAGGTCGAATTCAGGGATTTAAACTCAGATATTTCGAAATGGCTATAGAATTCCCATGGTTTTAATTTCAATTTTATAGTCTACTTTTCGAGTGTTTTGTGCGGTTTCTTTTGTCTCACACCATACTTCTTTTTAGTGTAGGTTCACAATTGTGTTACGTTTGTTATTTCTGAGGCTTTGAATGAAACTGAATAAATTCATGTAGAGGTATTCGCAGTGACCGCACTAACGGTAGTGTGCGTGCGGCAGGACGTGACCAAGAGAGCGTGAGCTACGAGGACAATTCGGGCCTCACGGCGCTGTGCTGGGCAGCGTCGTACGGACAGGTGCCCACCGTCCGCCTCCTGCTCAGTCGGGGCGCCAACATTGAGCACGAGGTATTGTAGCGGCAGGGTGCACGGACACTTCGGGTCAGGCATGCTAATTCCCAGCCCTCGTTCATGTGGAGTGTTTGTAAGGACAAGCGAAGTGCCGAGTGAGCGCCATCAGCAATAATTCACACATTTTTGCTGGATTTGGCTTTGGCATGCGGTAAAAGTTGCCAGTGCTATCGAGGGTTTTGAATTTCCCCTCTATTGTCAGGAAAAAGATGCTTCTGTCGGAGGTATTAAGTAAAACGAAACTACCCCTCAGGAGGATGCAGTTATTGTATCTATTGCAACTAGCGCTCCCAAGGGAAAATGTGAGGGCCCGAGCTCAGAGTTAGGTAGGCCTTCTTTTTGTTGAATTAAAAATGTTTTTATGTTAAGGACCACCTTTTTTTCGGTTCACTGCTGTCCTGTTTTTCAGCACCTACTACTTTCTTCTTCAACTTTGATCTTGTGACCAAAAATATAGCATGATATATTTTTCAGTTCAGAAAATAATAGTAGAAAATTTAAAATAAAACCTGCTTTACTTCTTAGTCATTGCAATGGGTAATTAAGGTGGCAAATTGTTCGTCTGAGTCAACGGAAATGAAATGAGTTCTGTTGGTGTGATGACATCATTCCCGTAATTGTTTTCAGTGTAGACGAAATGAGCGACACATCGTCAGTGGAGAAAGAAATTCGCAAACACGTCTCAGTAATATCGGAAACGTATCCAAAATAACAACCATAGCGAGTTGCTCATACCCTAAAACGTGATTGCTTGGGAATGTACGAGTTGGAACCAATTGAGGGAGTGACGTCGTTGCAGGAAAGGATATTGTTTAGGATTGTTTCATCCACTCAAAGGGATACAACAGCTGTATCCATGTGAACCAGTGCCCCAAGGAGTAATGTGAGGTCTCGAACTAAAGGTTAGGTATGCCTTTATTTTGTTAAGATAGAATAAGTGTTTTGTTTTGTTATGCTGTGTTTTTTTTTGTTCACTGCTGTCCTGATTTTCAGCATCTACTATTTTTTTAACTTTTATCTTTTTTCATGAACTTCTTTCTCAACTTACTGTTTCTATGCACCTTATGCAAAGATTCTACGTTCCCTTAACTCCATACTAAATGGTGCTTTCCTCTTTGGAACGCCTTAATTGTGGTTAGGGAGGCTTGAACTAACATCTAATCTAATCTTCTATCGTTTCCTGAACTTTAAGAATGGTTGCAAGAGAATAATGAAAGTCAGATACGTTACTACAAAACGGGTTTGCGAAGTAAAGCAACGTTTTCATCGTAGAAAAGACATGCGTCTACGGAATCTGAATTCATGTTAATGGTGGAATTTTTCTTGAGTGATCTGTAAAATTTTTCATAGACAAGGAAATAACGCTAACACGACAATTTCGAAAGAGTAAAACAAAATGTGAAGCCCAAACGTTTGCTTTTTATCGGCTGTTATCTCCCCGATTTATTAAAAATAGTTTAATCAAGTTTGAGCATTAAACTGCCAAGTCGAACTCGAAATGAGCAATTAGATATTTGAATCCCTTATGACCGTTGTCTCTTTCATGTCCACTCGTAATCTTGCATGCACCGTAGCTAGAACCACGAAGGGACACAGCCTCAACTCGTGTTGCGGTGAGTTTGTAGGGATGCCTTCAGTTCGCGTTTGTTATTAATTTTTCTTTCCAAACGGCTTCTTTGGAATGTCCAGTATTTTCGTCTGCGTTGAGTGTAAAACGAAATTTTGTGAACCTCTCAATATTTTAAGTGGAAGATGCGCAAGTTCTTGTTTGAATGCAGACACTGAAAAAGCTTAGCGTTGTACTCGAAGTCCATATTTCGGCCATAGATGATGTTGTGAACACTTTCGTTATTTACTTTGATACCACTATTTCTATGTTAGCCATGCCTTCCTTAACAAAAAGCAATTCATTTTGGTCGTTTGGTTTTGTGGAAGGGCGAAGACGGGCAGACGGCGCTGCAGCTGTGCTGCGCTTCGGGTCACCACGAGGTGGCCAAGGTGCTGCTCGGCGCCGGGGCAGATCCTGACCATGCTGACCATGTGAGTTCTGTGGCGCCTTGTGTCCCCAGCCCCACTTCGGTTACCAGGGATCAAAACTTTCTAGTTCTACCCATCGCGTTCAGTCATGCTAATTTTCCTCCTAACCATCTGTTTTACGAACGTTGGGTTTTGAAATAACTTTCAGCTCTTCGGTAAGATAGGATAGGTATGCTTTACACCTACCTTTACTCCCCGTGTTTTACTCTTATTTTAAAAATTTTTCAAAATTTTCTGTTTTATTGATTTTGTGAAACATGCATCTTTTTTTGGCTGGACGAAGAATTCAGAATAGATGGTGATTTTGATTGAAGTTTTATTCTTTATGAGGATGCGCGGAAAACATTTCTGTTTATCCACTTCTGATGGAAAACGCTTGTAATATTTTTTGCGAATGGTTTTAATCAAAAATGTAACCATTTCGATAGGTTAATATTATTGAGTTGTAACTTATTTTCTATACAGACATGATATAATGATTTTTACTTTTGGTTGGTCTTTTGTAGTTGTAGATTGTGGAGCGTTGTGTTTTGTTTTCAATGTACGCTCACGAGGAGACCTGCTTGCATTTCTTCTCGCATATCGTCTTCTGAGATGTTTTTGGTCCTTGAGTTCGACACACCCAATTTATGCACCCCACTTTTTTTTTCTATGTCGAGAATCTGGTGTACTGGTGTAATACAAAAAGTCATCTTCCACAATGAATCGCTGTCTGCTGCGATGGTTTCAAGTCCTAATCGCGTATTTAAAATCTTATAAACCACAACTACAACTTTCACTGCATTTTGATAAACCTCTCTATTGTATTTGACCGTTTCTGTAGCTTTGCATTTCTTTCAAATTGTATAGTAGGCGATGGCGAAAATTTAGTTACACGAAATTTTTTTTTTCTCCTAGAGGTGTGGCCGAAAAGTGATTGCACTAGGTTGAAGATGCTTAGTGTACATGAGCTCAGCCTCGGCTGTGGCGGGGTCTCCGAAATCTTGTTGGTAGAACAAGTGAGCGCAAGTCTTAACTGAATATATTAGTTTATGTAAATTTATATTTTGAAGACACGTTTTGATGTATGTAATCTATATTGGGCTAAAATACGACAGAATTAGGATGCATGGTGACACATTTCAATTTTAATGTTTCGTTATATTCTGGGTTTCTTATATGAACATACTTAACGGAATATGACCGCACACACTAACAGTTCGAGAGAGCGACGACAGATGGAAACAATTGTGTGAATGTGGGTATTCACGCTATGCATTGTGCTTAGCAATTTATTGCCCAGTAGTTTTGTAGAGCTATTTCGCACTTGCTAGCACCGTACGTTTAGATGAGTGTTAGGATAGGTTGGTCTGGTGTAATTCTGAATAAGAAAAAAGGCTCCCTTGTTGTAGATGGGCTGCACACCCCTCATGTTCGCTGCGGCAGGCGACCACTCCCACTGCGTGTCCGAGCTGCTGGACCTCAAGGCCTCCTTCACAGCCACCAACTTTACCAACAACACTGCCTACAGCATCGCCTGTCGCCGCAACTGCACCAGAGGTGAGCGCTCAGTATTTGTTGCTCGCGCATCAAAATATTCCCCTACTTCCCAGCTGTGTACTGGGTCAGGGCCAGTGAAGCGAGCTGATTGTTCACTTAGGTTTTGTAGAAATGGCCACTTTCATCTACTTGATAGTTGATAACTTTGGCTTTAGATTGGCCTGGTGTTTCTGTTGTCTGACAACATTCTGAAAACATTTAAATTCATTTTATTGAGCCACCGATGCTCTCAGTTTGTCGTCGGATTGCTGGCCATCTTCTTCAGTCGCCTAAGCAAGGTACCCTCAGTCACTCACGCACAGCGTTCTCAGTTGAAGGAGAGGGCAGACATTGTGAACGACGGAACACGAATCGTTGGTCATTAGTGAGCCAAGTAGAACTGTTTGTGCTGGTCACTGCGCTGTCATAATTGTGTGTCGGTTATGTTTGAATATTAGTTGAATTTATTTCAAGACACTTGAACATAATCGCAAGCTGTACCAGAAAGCAATAAAAACTTGCGTTTCATTTCCAGTAGGAAGAAACACCATGCTTTCCTTGCTTGTGTTTCAAAGTACTGTACTAGTATACATATGTTGTCAAAATGATGTAAAAGAGCGAATCCCAAGAGGAGAAGTTTATGACACCACCATATACTTGAGCAGAAAGGCTCTTTTGAAATACTGGAGCTAGGTTGAAAAGTGTCGTTTCGACATCGCTAGTGGCGTTGGCTAACCTAGACTCTACGCTCAGTTCAATACATCGTTCTCAACACCAGCAGATGTACGCTCCTGTACTGGCTTGGCACTGCTTCATTCGTTGTGGCATTTGTCCCGTCTTGGGCCGGTCAGAGACGACATTTTTTCGATTTTATTCCATGAAACTTTTTTTTTTTCTGAGTGCTAGTTATCGTCCTGTTTTTGAGATGACGTTTCTGGTCAAAATGCTCGTCCACCCACAGTCAAATTTTTCAATCATCAGTTTACGTCGTTGTGGCGGTAGAGCTGCTATCGCAAATTCTTTTAAGTTGATTTGGCCACTCTAGAGTGGAGTTGACAGCAGTGGAGTGGAGTGGAGTTGAGTTGAATGCATATTTCTGACGGAAGATAAAGTTCATGCATTATGCTAACTTTTAGCAGGTTGTTCTTTTTTTTACGCAATATAAATGTCCAGTAGGCGATCAACGCGTCAATACATTTTTGGACACCCTGCGCGTTACTGTGTCAAACATCACAATTTTGATGGACCCTCCTGTACAGAACTATTTCGCCCTCTCGGTGCACATGCAGCATACCTCAAGTCCCGCTCCTGTGGCGCTGTTCGCCAACAAAAAATTGACACCGCGTGTTGACTCAATTGTTCACTTGCAACCTCGCTGTTGAGAAGCGTCGCCTCCAGAACATCAAGCGCCTAGGCTTAACTTGATAACTCCTGCAGATTTTACCGTAGACAGGAAGTCATACTTTTTATACGAAAAACTGGAAAATGAGACTCCTCGGAGGGGTACAACTAATGTCTCTATTGGAATTAGCGCTCCATTGGGAAAATAAGCTGTGAGTTAGGTAGGTCTTCTTTTCGTTGAAACAAATAGGGTTTTTTATTTTGTTACAAACCAATTTTTTTGATTCACTGTTCTGTTCTTTCAACATTTTTTTTTCTTCAATTTTTTCTTGTTTCATAAACTTCATTCTCAACTCACTGTTTCTATGCACCTTGTGCATAGATTCCGCGTTCCCTCAAGGCCGTACTAAGTGGTGCTTTCCTCATTTCTCTCTTCGGGATGTTTTGTTGCGGTTAGGGGGGGGGGCTTAAACTAACTTACCTAATCTAAACTTGAAAATGATGGGTCAATGAGATGTTGCAAAGAGCATGAAATATTGAGAGAGTAATGTCATTCATGAACGGCCTTGCTAGAGATCGCTGTGCGACATTATCTCTGTATTTGTTATATATTCTAACCGCATTTGGGACTGAATGAATGAAACTGTGCAAATTTGATGGAGACTAAGATACAACTACAAATAATCAGTATACGTTTACCCTTGAATCCCAGTAGTATCTGTCTGCCACACAAATTCCGTTTTACCCGTGCAGAAACGGGGCTCGCTAAGTCGTCTCGAACATAGCGCGTTGACTCGTCAGTTTGTGCCCGCTGTATATGAAACTGCGAGTGTTGCAATCTACTCTCCTAGCTTGGGGATTAGGTACAAAGAAAACACCTCTCAGGGGTCTAATCTCCCTCAGCGAAACTATTGTATCTTTGGGAATTAGCGCTCTTGGGAGGTAATTTGAGGTCTCGAGCTGAGAGTTAGGTGGGGCTTCTTCTTGTTGAAATAAGATGTTTCTCATTTCGCTAGGAACCGTCTTTTATCGGTTCACTGCAGACCTGTTTTTCAGTATCTGTCTTTCTTCTTCAGCTTTTATCTTGATTTTTAACCTTCCCTCTCAATTTCATGTTTCTATGCGCAAGGGATCCTGTGCGGGAACACACTTTGTGAATGATTCTGCGTTCCTCTAACTCTATATTCAGTGGTGCCTTCATCCTTCCTCTCTTTGAACATCTTTATTTTGATAAAGAAGGCTGAAACTAAGTTGTAATCTATTAATTCAAAGATAAAAGCAACATTGTCCTCTATCCCCACTGTGTCCTTGCAGGGGTCACAGGGTGGTACAAAACTTGAATTTTTCCTTTGTTTTATTTCTTTCTCGTTTAAGTATAATGTGTATCAAAGTTGAGCCCGTGTAATTTGGTAGGCTACTCATATGCCCAAATAAAGTGACCTCTATTTGTTAAATTGCTTTGCTCACGCTAAGGGCTTGTTGACTCGTTTCTCCTAGTTCAGCTAAAAAATAACTTACGTCTCATGAGGCATAGATGATGGAGTGTGCCCCACAACGCTGAAATGTATTTCAATCTAATTATTGTCCCTAGCTATCCTTCTTAAATCCTCCAGAGATTGATCTCAATCAAAATTCCTCTCATCTTTACCTATGCAGGAAATTGTGCGCACATAAACTCTCCCTAATACTTTATTTGTGTCGGCAGCCAAATCTGTGATGGAGCGGTTCCTCCTGCGTCTGCTGGACAACTCGGTTTGATGATCCCGAGGCCGTCATCCTCTCATCCAAATGTCGTTCATTTCATCTGCGTCGTCTTGTTCACGTGCGGCGCATTTCTTTTGTGTTTGTAGCTTGTGCTCTTCCAAAAACAGAGACATTAAGTGTTGTGAGCGAGGAATTTTAACTTGAGCCATATTACTGAGAGACACAGAGAAAAAACTAGTCAGAGGCTGCAGCGAACGTTGGGCTGATGCAGGCAGTTAAAATTAGCGAGGGAGAGTAGAGAGGAGTTCGTAGCACGCAAGTGGTGCTCTCTCTGCTCGTACTACGTGTTTTACCTGTAGCCCGTGCTGTTGCCAATGTATTAGCGGTGTTATGGGCTGTTCGCTCTGCGGGTTGTCTCCATTTGTAAGCTGCTCTGATCCAGTGCACTCAAGTTAACCGAGTCGATCAGGCGTCAGAGCGTAGTTTTGTGAAGTGCAAGAAACTTTCAAAGTTCCTATTTCATTTGTATTTTTTAGACAATATCATCTTTTGAAAAGAATGTCCAAATAAACGTGAATTTTAACGTGTTAAAGAGAACTTCTTAATAAAGTGCAATTTCTTCTTATAAACTTAACCATGTTTTAATAAACTATTGAAAATTACTAAACGTTTTAAATACATGCCACATCTCGACTGCATTGAAGAGCAGATTATGGAACATGCAAAAGAAAAGATTAAATGCTTCGAAGACATTTATTGAGCTGGATCACAGTTGACCGTCTGGCAGCAATTAAATGCGACCAGTAATCCTGAAATCGGCCCATTGAACCAGAATAAAAATCCCCGGCCACAGTGTTAACTAATACTTCGATCTAAAGGTGCTCGATTCACCAATTCTGGCTGTAATAACCTAATGACGGTGTCAGCCTTTGCGTTGGTAAAGTCGGCTGAATTTTTTATGTAATATAGTACTTTCCAGGTAGTAGATGGCCAACGTGTTGATTTTGCGCTTTTGTGCTTGGTTACTATCACTTCTCATCGTGTTTTGTTATTGTTTTTATGACACAATTTCTTAATAATCTCATCACTGTCTCCTCACGCTCCCTGTCTCGATTTCACCACATATGAATATTTACAAGTTGATGTTGTAATCTTACAGAGTTCAGTGTGGCCGAGCCAGTATGCCCTATTGCCTGATCAAATTTTCTCATTGACGTTAGACTTTGGCTCTTTGCTCACGTGCGATATTTCAAGCAATTTAAAAATGCTGCTCTTCTCATGCGACCTCTGAGGAGAATACAACTAAATTATCTTCGGGAATTAACGCTTTCAGGGGAATGATGTGAGATCCCGAGCTGAGAAATAGGTTGGGTTTTTTAACACTTTGACTGCGACGTGCGCCACGGGTGGTACACAAAAGTAATTTTCATAATGCTGCTGACAGACCAGTAGTCGCAAACTCAATTTTCATAAATATTTAATCAGAGCTAAATTAAGGCACGATCCAGTTCACGTTTGGTATTTTCAAAATAGTTTACTAAAATTGACTTGAAATTTGAGTTTAACTTGAATTTAGTTGCCGCAGTCAAAGTGTTAAAAATAATTGGTCTTTGTTTCGTTATGCACCATATTCCTTAAATTCACTGATGTCTTATTGTTCTGCACCTCCTTTCTTCGTCAACTTCAATTTTATTTCATAGACTTCCTACTTAACTCTCTGCTTCTATCCCCAAAACATCTTGTGTGGGAACACACTTTGTGCATAGAATCCTCATTCCCTTAACTCTATACTAAATGGTACTTTTACCCTTTCTGTCTTTGAAACACCTTTGTTGTGGTTAGGTGAGTATAATCTAACTCATAATCTAATATAAAAAATGTCAGAACTGAAAACAAGTAGGACTGTGATGTTCGGAGGTTAAATACTCGTTCTTTTTTGGCCTCCAAGTACATTTAATCCTTTTCTACACCGTACTTTTTCCCATGCCAAAGATGATTTAAAGCAAATCAAAATGCTAAATTGGTTCGCTTGTGAGCCATGAGTTATAAAGAGCACAACGGTTATTCTTCCATTGTGACATTTTCTACAAATGGAAGGCATAACACTGTGATGTTCTTCATATTACCTTGTTAACCGTGGCTACAGTGTGGTCGCGGCTCATCCTCACTGCCCCTTCAGTGACAGCCTTCAGTTCTTATACAGAGCTGACATGTGCGCAGTGACCATCGTAGATAAAAACCCTCGCCTCTACTAATATAGACTGTCACTGTCAACTCAACTAGCTCACGCAAAGTGGACAGTGATAGTTAAAATGTGACCTACGGGGCAGATAACTGGACACTGAGGGTTAACAGGCTACTGCTATTCTCAGAAGAAAAAAGATTTCCCGCTTATGAGAGAAGCAGGGAAAGGTTAAGACCGTGGTTAATTCTGAAGGGCTTGAGGACATAAAACCTTACATTGCGAGCCCTGTGTTTCTTCCCGTTGAGAAAAGAAGAAAGCCACAATTCGTTTTCCTACCCAGGTATTTGAAAAATAAGTGCCGGCGCATCTGGGATTGGCTGTCATTGCCTCCTGGCAGAAGTTGAAAGGCATTCGAGAAAATAATGTACAAGATATGTATCAAGTAGATTGGAATGAAACATCCAAATTTTGACGTGGGTTCATGCGTGACTTTTTCCAAGGAGGGATGCTGTTATCTCAACTATGGGGGATAGCTGAGGTCTTGGGGACCTTTGTAGTTCGTGTCAACTTCGCTTCTCTCAACCGCCATGCCATGTTTTCTGTCTCTTTTTTTCTTAGCTTGCTGGTTCTTTGCACTGAGTGCCCTGTGTGGAAATTCACGTTGTGCACAGTTCTTTGTTTTCTACAACCCAATTTTAGAAGTTCATTCTCTTCACTCTCTTGAGATCGCCTTTATAGTGGCTAAAGTGTGTTGATCTAATATGAAATAAGAAGGTATGAACACTTTCCATGTCGTATTAGCAGCAAAAGTGATTTTTCTTTGCTCAGTCCATACGAGTTGTAGTACTACAAGGTAAGTAGCACTTCGACTACATAAGACATATCGCACCCAGTTCCCAGAAGCAAGCGTACTTCAGGGTCCATTCCTAGTAAGTGCATGGTTATTCAAACACCGCACGGTGTCTGACCTGAATTAACGGCTATAACTGGGGATGTGACATGAGCATATTGCACACATGTGCTTTTGAGCATATTTTAGATTGCATAAAAATGCCCGCAAGCATATATGCAGTGTGGGCATAATGGATATTTTTCTCGAAACAGCATGAAATATGACGAACATGCATGACTAAGTCGCAGTAAACCGAAACCTAGTATAACCTTCACATTACTTTTAAATTCTATTCATTTTTTTGTCCAGTTTCATATAATAATACTTTTCTTATCACTAGAATAATTTTTTAAGTTGAAATTTTTCGTAAATTATAATTGTGCGGTGCTATAGCTACTTTAAAAGTTTTTCATGTGGTAAGAATTAGCACAAAAAAAATTTCTAGATATAGTTATCTTATGAAGTTATTTGAGATTAATACGCTAGTAATGATCTAAAACCATGCTGAAAGTGAACAAGTCAAAAGCATCATTCCTAGTGTACTCCAAGTTATTTGAAGATTTTCAAGCCGAGGATGGATTTCTTTACTGCATTTATTTCAAGAAACAGGTAAAAGATAAAGCTGTTTTTCTCATTCAGAACATGCTAGAAAAGTTTTGCATTGTACAAGGTTTTAGTTTTTAAATATTGTCACGTAGGACCATGTTGGATTTAGTGCACACTTTATCAAATTATTGTTATCGAAGGATATGAATTGCTCTTGCGTAACTGCTTCATATCGACTGAAATGACTGCGACTATATGAAATATATAACGAATGATGCAGGGAATAAATCTAAAAGATTTCGGAAATTGCGCATTAACATTTGCAATGCACATGGTACACATAGGATTTTGCATGAGTCTGTAGTTTCAATGAATGTTTATCAGGTGTTTTGTACGCGGAAATATTTGGTAATTCAACATTTGAGAAATGCATGACATATGAAAAGGAAGGCCCTGTAGTTCTGCATAGATTCCACGTTTCCTTAACTCCATACTAAATGGTGCCTACACCCTTCCTCTCTTTAAACATCTTAGTTGTGGTAAAGGGAGGCTAAAATTTTCTTATAATCAATCGATCACCTGGATACTGCTTGCCGAAGCTTACATATTTTATGATCATGTATGATCATTGTGCATGTGTGATCTTATATATGTGATAAAGTGGAATTTCACGCACATAAATCTCTATAAGAGTGTGAATATATCCTCGATTCTACTATGTGTATGTGTAACATAAAATTACCTTTGAACATAAATGTTTGAATGGATGCATACTACCATTAATTTAGAATTGTATAACAACTTTAATGTGTAGTATAATACGAAGTTTTTATAATTGACTTTATCTGTTTCTCCGCTCAAAGATTTGAATCACTCTGCCTCCTGATGCTGGATGCTTACCACATTTTACGACAGCTTGTTTTTATATTGCAGAAACTTTTTGTATTCCTTGCTGAAAGGAAAAACGTTTTTCTTGCTCATCACATCCAATAAATACATATTTTACACAAAAAACGCTCAAATTAACGAGTGATCATGTCAATTCTTAACTTAACTTAGGGTTGGATTAATTTGAACTTGATTTGGATTATTTTGAGTTTGACTTGGATTCATTTGAACTTGACTTGGATTAATTTGAAGTGAAAAAGGTGTACATCGGTTCCCTAGTACAGCATAATTGCAGAAATACTCGAGATCAACGGCCTAGGTGCGGTTGTTATAATATGCTCTAGAGCGTAAGAGATGATGATAATTTGCACTACACAAGCCTAAGAAAAACACCTTTGAACGGAATCAGAAAGAAAACATGAATGTCCTATAAGGGTTTCAAATTTAAAAAAAATCACATTATCTTGAAAATATAGTGCAGAATGTCTGCAATTTATAAACATACTTATAGGTACCATGACGGTCTAGTTTGATGCTTGCACAAAAACGGAGAGGAAAGACACAAAATGTATTCTTTGGAGGGTTTATTTAAGTTGAATAGAGCTTGTTAATTCATGAAAGCAACATAGACGCTGAACTTTGGGGATTGGAAACATGACATTTTATATGTACAAGGCGTATAAGCTTTGGATTGCTTTACAATAATGAAATGAAATGACGTGTTGGGTAGTGTTAGAAGTTGGGAACGAAAAAAGGGCGGTATTTATAGTTCATAAGCTAGTTGCTAGTCCAGTGCACACAGGTGTATGTGCACATATGCACACCCATATGCGCACATACACCCATATACGTAAACACACATATAAGTAAGCAAATTTGCAAATCCCAGCGTATAGGCGATCAAATCATAATACCTACGCATACTTCAAAACTGTTGTGTAATGTCTTGAATTATAAAACAATGAGCAAGGAAGATTATTCAGCAATGGAGATACCAAGCAAATGAGATTCGTCAATACTTATTCAGTGTGTTCTGTAACTAAGAATTATTGTTGAGACGCAAGATGACGAGTTATTTTAGTTTTAAAATCTCTCAGTCTTTGAGGGATTTTGATACTCGGGAAAGTTTGTTCCACAGTAAGACGCCTGATATTGACAGCCTTCTGCCTTAAGTGAGATGAACCATAGTTGACTAAGACATTATTGTTTCTGTTCGGCTTTTGGTTGGTTACTGGGGGTGGATGGAAACGTACTATCTCAGCATTGCTCTGAGGAAGATATAACGAGGAGAACACGTACTGGGCACTCTGCATGAGGAGCCTTTCTTGAATAGGAGTCCACCCGAGTTTATTAAGGAGAAGGGTTACGTGATCACTTCTTTAGAAATTACCGTTGCATACCACCTTGGCTGCGAAGTTCATGCACTTTTGTAAATCCCTTTGAAGGTATTGAGGTAAGTCTCCCCATACTAGGCTGCAGTAGTCAATGCGCAATAACACCAGGGATAGAATGGCTAATAATCTGGACTTTTCGTCTAGTATACCCTTTATTTGATGAAAATCATTAGAGAGGAGAGGTTCACAGAAGGAGAGAAATAAAAGACAGAGAGCGTTCTTCCTACTCTGCATTTGCTTGATCAACATGAAGATAACCACGACTAACCAAAATTTCTATGATTTCGGTATTTAAAGTAAACACGTAAGTGATAAAAAATACCTTCTGAATGAGCACAACAATGTAGCACAATCACAGAATGAACACAAACAATAATTCACCAACATCAAGGTACCACAGCAGAATGTGTGGCTAGCGATACCATATTTTGATCACATCATAATTTCATCATTCAGCACTTTCTAGCAAGGAAGAGTTGCTATTCGCACCGTATACTGAACGCATTTTCTAAATGCAATAATTGGACACTTGTCGGCCGCATCCTTCTTGCTTAGCCTCTGGAAAACCACGTTTCCTTGATTCATGTTAAACCAAGACAGTAATTCCACATTACATCTAAACCACACCTGCCTTCACGTTATTACTCGCACGGCGTTGCCTCTGTCAGCCTTCACCGTCGTCACCCCTCACCCCGTGATGACGTCAGCAGAAGCTCTCCCCCCCTTTGAATCTTGGCGAAAATATTTGCTTAGCCATATTCGTGTGCTCGATCTCTGCCTCGGCCTTTCTTGTGGCGCTCCTCGTGTCAATTCTTGCGCTATTTTTTGTTCGCAAACCCAAGGTTTTTCGCGGGGTTTCCGCTGTGAGCCCTCCCACCTGGGGACAAGCGTGTGGTTTTAATTATCTCTTCCTTTATGATTTATTCCCCTGCAAAGTCAATTGTTAATTGATAAAATGCAAAAAAAACCTAATCTTTCAAGTTATTATTTTCACTGATATGCTCGTTTGATTAGGAACAAATATTTTGATTGAGATTTATTACAGACTTTAATTTTTATTTCATTCTTGAAGGCGCCGCACGCCTTCTTGTGGCGTCACCGGCCTTAGTTATTCTTTCACCACTATTTTAATGAACACAAAATCAACAAGAGCACATTGTGGGTAAACAGTAGTCTTTATTTAACAATTTTCTTTTTTGCTGGTCGACATTACAGTGAAACTGGTACAGTAATTAGCAGCACAATGACGGGATACAGTGAACGGCTACAGTGGCTACAGAGAACGCCTACAGGTTGAAAATAATATGTGGTTTGTTCTGCAAAAAATAAAAAACATATGAATAAACTTGTGCAAATGACTTCTTAGTTCCTACACTCGTAAGATATCCAACATTATGATTTATTCTAGAATATTCAGAGTAGCAGTTCAAGTTAGATGTAACAGTAAATGAACCTAACGAATAATCCCAAAAATGTAGTCACAATTTAACAAACAACTCCAGCAAAAACAAACGATCAAATAATCCGTGCTTATCACAGTCACGAGCGTGCTGCTTCTTAACCTAAGTCAAAATTAAGAATTGCGGCAACAATTCATAACCCCTGTTTTTCCAAGGAGATTAATTAAATTACGACTGCAAATAGATGACTATTAGTGCAACTAAAAATGAGAATTAGAACCAAATTTACTGATAGCTTAAAACGATGTCTCCAACTCAGAAATGATTCAAGATGGTTTTGATTCAATCCTCACCGGTTTTGTAACAAATGCTGCAAATGTGTGATGCTTCCCTCATATTTGGTGATGCACAAATGTTTCTTTCGTTCTATTCACTCCCTAAATCAACTACTCGAAATAGTTGAACTAATTACGTAAATCCCGTTTGACCAATTTTGGTTTTCCATCTCGTCGATGTGTGCAACATCGACAGAGTCTTACTCATGATAAAAGCCTCTCACTCCCTCAACTCGCCCAAATACCTACCCCCTCTCCTCCAAAGGTTTTTCCCGTACACTGGTCGGCAACCCTCATGTGAACTTCATAAATTCTTTCGCGCCATTATCTAGATTTTATAAGCACATCTATTACCCTTATTTCTTAACATTGAATTTCCCTCAATTTGGTTTTGGATTTACATCACTTGTATATCAAGATTCAATTATTCCCTCAAAGTCTATTTAAAGAAGCTTTCCTCCCAGTTCACACCCCGTTTACCTACCCGAACATGAAGGAGGCATCGCACGCTCCCCACAACGCACAGTGCACACACTCCTACCTCCCTCGTCCAGCGTAAGAATACTTTTCTTCTCCCGAAGTATCGCCGTTTTTCGCGCTATTTTTCATCACATTTAACCCCTGACATATTAATTGTCTACTTCGTATGATTTTTCTTACAATATTGGACTTTACATCAAAAGGTGTTCAAAATTTAATTGGCTGTACATAATGCATTTCATGTAGGCATCAACTTTTTTTTACCAAAAAAAAAATATTTTTCTTTTTTCTTTTTTCATGCAGTGTATTAAACTACAAAATACTGAGCAAGTTCTTGCCTAATAATATTTAGCTCTTCTCAAGATCTTGTGCGAACCCCCTCAGGGGGATACAACTATTGTATCTATGGGAATTAGCGCTCCCAGGGGGAATGTGTGAGGGCCCGAGCTGAGAGTTAGGCGGTCTGCTGCCCACCTCTGGTCTGCTGCCCACCTCTGGTCTGCTGCCCACCTCTGGTCTGCTGCCCACCT
>JACJUY010006682.1:0-10247 GCA_014220935.1 Platorchestia sp. MABIK
ACTATCGAGGTTGAAATCCCTCAATCGGTAACGAGAGGCCGACAGGCCTAGCCTCGTATCGTAACACGTGACTTCAATATATAGCCCTTGCTTGCCCGCAAGGGGCAGCGAGGCAATCGCACATCCTCACTTATCACCGCTAGGTATGTAATGTCCCTGCCTCTTTCAAGGAGCAGGCTTCGTGCGTCCCTGTCACGGTTACGCACAAACATGTTCTGGATCAAAATGCTTTACGTTAATTATTTATCGGAAATAACAAATGTCGTCAAATAATTAAATTGTAGTAGGTTTACATTTTAATTCACAATTATTCTACGTAGAATGAATAAGATCCTAAGTGTCTAAGGAAGAAACAAAATATGTTGAGAGAAATGGAAGTGTTCGGCAGTACGGCTTGCTTGGGACGCTTGGCGACGTGGCACTCGCAGAGTGAGGGTACGAGGGTGGACGTAGCTTTCAAGTGATGCCTGTCGACGTTATAACGGTTGGATGCGATGGTTGGGCGAGGTACGTAGAAACAAGCAAATGTTGCTCTTATTGACGAGAATACGTTTTTTGAAGACGGTTCTTTTCGAGAAGATGATGATCGCTGGCCAAACGAACCCTTCTTCGTAGGGCTTATTTCAACACGACGTAGAGCAGTTATAGTGTGGACTATAACACTTGAATTTATACGTGTTGAGTTTACTTGCAGTTGAAGAAGAGTAATCACTGTGGTGGTTCACAACTTAAATTTTATACGATGAGAAATTATTACAAACTATGAATAAGAAGATAAAGATGAAAAACAATATATTAAATCCCAGATTAAAACAAGTAATCCGAGATCTTCCATTTCAAATTATTCGCAAGGTTTAAATACAAAATAAAAGCCTATCACTTATGAAGCCTGGTTTTTTAACTATTCTTAAGAGTGATTCAAATTATGAACAGATTCAAGTTGAATAGTTTGGTCAGCAATGAGCTGCATGTCTCACTCTACAGTAGGGTTACGAGATTAGCAATAATTCAGGTTAAATCCCCAAGTCTGACTTTTTCAAACATAAATTGGTCAATAACGGCCACCTAGCATCTGACGCAAATGCTGATTCGTCCTCCTTGTCAAATTTTATAAACAAGACTTGACGATTTTTGGAAACAAAACAAGGACGATTTCAGACAAACCTGCTCTACACTGAGGCACCCCCACCCTGTATGAGTCATTTCCAAATCTAATCAAACGAACTAATTTTGCTCGCTGCCGATCAAAAGTTAATCATTTGAAATGCTCGTTTTTGAAAAGAAAAGTTTATTTGCTTAACAGTCCCAGCGAATGTGGTGCAGTTGTGTGAAGAAGCTACAGTTGCATCGCAGTATGACATCTTCTGCGCGTGGTGACAACATTTCACTCAAATGCCAAATTGCTTTCCCGTCTCCTATTGCTGCAAGTTTCTCTGCTCACAGTCAGTCAACTTCAAGCGAATGAGATAGCTAAGTTCGTACATGCAACTGGCAGCCACTTTTCAAAAGTGTATTTAAATTTTATTTCGTTCCATCAAATTTATCCTAAGTATTCGTATTTTATGGAGAATTTTTTTTAAGTCTCTCGATGTTGTCGTGTTTTCGAAAGCGTGCAATTGCATTTGATTTAATTTGCCATATTTTCGCATTGGATCCAATAAAGTTCCATGTTAGCATTTTGCTTCCATTGTTCTACATTGATCGAAACGATAGGTCACCATATTTTCAGGTGTTTCACTAACCTATCTAAAAATTGAACAGGCCGTACGATCAGAGAACAACCTATCACCGTTTTCTGCAGTACAATATTCAGCATATTTTACGACCGTTTTCAAAATTCCAATTCCATGGAAACTGAAAATGTTTAAAGCCTATGTTTGTCGAACCCAACAAGCGCCAATAATACGTTCAATCATTCGTTGAACGTGCAAAATATGTGCTGGTACATGTTTTCTCTGCAAACGCAAATATTCCCAATGAAACAGGACTGAGCAAGTATGGCTGCAATAATAATTATTCTGTCTCACAATTTTTGAAAAAGCAAGAAAACTGCGGTACTTTCACGCCTCTCGCATCGCATGCTTGAACAAAAGCAGAACTAATCAGAAAAGGAGCATCACATCAAAGAACTGAAGGAAGGCACTCAAGATAAAATCCCCAGATCTATAAAGCTTTCACTCTCTATCCTTTGAAGTATTCATCTTATTTATTCTTCAGGAACCTTGATAGCAATGATACAAAAACAAGCTATTCCGCTGGCTAATATTTCAGAATAAGCTGGAAAGCTCGTTTTATCAAATTACGTTTTTCGGGGAACAGACGCGGCTCTGTCTTTTCTGAGGCGCTGAATATTCATCATTATTATTCCATGCACCGCGCTCAGAATACTTATGCATTCAAAATCATGGATGGCGCATGACGCGCGTCATGCGACTAAAAAAAGTGTTCTTGTCCTCGAGGAGTTTTTGTGAAATGAATTCATTTCGCCTCACCAACGCCTGGCTTGATCATTTTTTAGTGCTCTTAGGAAAACTACTAATCGACGTATTTTAGAATTACTGTGTGTTGTGCAGGTATCCACTTTAACTCAAGGGAAGAATGTATTTACAAGTTCAATGAGTAGAGAGGTTCCCATATGTTTGTCCTCCATTTCTATTTCTCACCTCATTAGATGAGCCGCTTCCTCCAGTAAACGTTCCGTTAAATATGGACTCGGGACCTCAACATCGAAAATTTAACGCTGAACCTTTGTGTCAAGGAGCAGAATGCTATGTTTACACGCGTGACCTGCTCAGAACACGGGATCTTGTTCTGCACGTAATGGGCGTTGTTGTTGATGCTGCTCACTGCGTGTGCCCTTAAATGTTCATGCTGCTCACAGCGTGCGTCCTTAAATGTTCATGCAGCACACGGTGTGCGCCCTTAAATGTTCATGCTGCTCACAGCGTGCGCCCTTAAATGTTCATGCTGCTCACAGCGTGCGTCCTTAAATGTTCATACTCCACACGGTGTGCATTCAGAAAGTACTCAGAAAAACAGTGTGTTAACACAGTGAGCGTGAGCACATATTTTAACACTGTATACAGTTAATCAATATTTGTTGATACTGTGCACAGTTAGCAAATGTCTTTATACACAAGCAGGTGTAACAGCGTTCTGCTATTCCTCAGAGTTCAGCTATTTCATGACTGGATATTTCATTTACAAATCAAGCTAGACCAGTTTTTAATGCTTCCGTCGGCCAAATTATCAGAGCCTTTTCCGCTTCGAATTGCGTTCAAAAGAAGACCAACTAACTGAATGGTCTTTCGATACGATGAAATTGTCGTTGGTATATCAATAGCACCCAAATTGATTGCATGAACTTCTGAAAGGCCACTGACCACCTGACACAAATGTTGGGTTGTCCTCATGGGCGAACTCTACTTTTAAAAAGAATTGCAAACTTTTGATACAAAGATGTCTGATCAAGTAGCCATGATCTACAGGATATTTCTATCACACCCAACCTGCGTGCGTCATTCATAAATTTCAATAAACGAAAAAGCAATTGTACGCGTGGCTGATGAAAACTTCGCCTTAAAATAGCTCGTTTTGATGAGAAGAAAGGCTGATTTGCTTGCTTATTTTGATCACTGGAAGTTCCTTTCCTAACTGGAGGCCGAATTTTATAACTCCGTCGTCGAGGCCCATTAGATTGAAAGTTTAGGCAGCTGTGCAAGTCTACTCTCCACTCCAATTGGAAGAAATCTTCTTCGGGGTTCGGTATCACTCAGTATTATGATCATATGAAATAATACAAGTCATTTGTCTTACACAAAACACATTCTGATATAGGCTATTTCAGTGAGGATAATTTTCATTAACACTTGTTCATCGGAGCAGAAGCTGTCAGTGCGTACAAAGTTTCTGTATTGGATGGAGAAATAGATGGAACGTGTAATAGAATGTAGCGTATATCAGTCTCCATATCATGGACTCCAGTAATTTGACACAATGTAAAGCCATCAAGATTCAGATCGAATGGCTTTGATTTCTGCCCCGCGCCGCACTTCGCCATTTAATTACATTTGGCTTAATTACATCGGCACTCATTGACTAGCACGGTAGGACAAACGCTGCTGCATAGGACTGCCACTAAATATTGTAATTACCTCCCACGCAATCGTAATTAGCGTAGAATTTAAATAAGGTAGACCAAAAGGGGTTCAGTTTTATCGCCAACGATTAACGAGAATTTTCTCTAACGGAAAAAATGTTCATAAATGTAAACGAGAAGTGGATAGCATCAATGATAAACTAGAAATATAGCATGTAGAATAAAAAGCATAGGGAATCTCTCGCACTCTTGCATAGTAAATCAGTTTCATCAGAGCACGTTTTTAGAAAATGTCCATGATGGGAATTCACACAAGAGAAGACCGTGCCAATTTCAGTAGGTTAGGAGCACCTAATATCAGTAGAGTTAACGAACTGACAACATTTGCACGATTGGAGAGACTTTGCACAGACAATAATTGCATTCAAATTAATTGACACTAAACACTAAATACTGCAAGAATTGATTTCATAACATGGGATATAATTTGGTTATTTCTGTGACGTAACAGGTTCGAAACTAAGACAAATCACATTTGCGAGTCAGAGATTTGAGCTTGCAGCAACTAGTTCCAATGAGTGTCATGTCCGCAGGTTGAAAAACAAATTTTGTAGCCAAACTTGCTCACTGTCTTATATCCAGGTTAAGTTTCAGCGAAAGCATTTTAACATGCAGTGCATGAATCATTTGTGTATATCTAGGACAGGACTTATTCAAACTAGTTTGATATTTGACTAAGCCAATATAAATAACGTCCATGATGTCATTATATTAGGTTCATTATGAGAATGGCAATATCCTTGCTATACTTATAGTGTAACAGAATTTTTTAGAGAAAAAAAAACATTAAACGAAAGATGATCAACGAACCGCTCTTCTTGAAACTTTAACCTTTCAATGAAGTTTTTAACTTACATCTAATAACCCAAGAAATCAACGACTTTCAACGCTTAATTAGTGTGTCAAATATTTGTTAGCACGCATCGTCGTCAAAAATTATAATATTGTCCCCTTCTGTGGAAAGTTTAAGCAATACTGAGCGAAATAACGAACAGTTAAACCTGTGATCTAATTTTCACATGAAACCATACCCGTTTGCACATCAATCTCGATTTTAATTTCCCATCCGAAAGCATTAATAGATTGAATTATCGCATATCGAAATGTAAATATCATTACACAGAGTCATTTGATCAATTCATTCATGCATCCTTTGTAAACCAAAAAAGATGATATTCTCTTTCGGCCATCAGAGGATGTTTTAAAAGCTAGTTCAACCTGTCTTAAATCTCACCACTAATTTCTCAATTTATTTGAAATGTCACCCGAAATAAAATTACGCAACCCAAAATAAAATTATACTCATAATGTTAGCCTTGAAAACTTCTCCTGCTGACCATTTGTAATTTTGCAGCTATAGTGTTGAAGAAATAGTCGTACTGCGAGCAGCGTGCTTAGAATTCTGGGTACACATTACCGTCTCCTTCTGCCTGTGTGGCGGCCTTTGTTCCTTGCAAAGGTCTCGTCAGTTTGCCTTTGTTGTCCTCCCCCTTTGAGGAAGGACTTGGGCAGGTAGTTCCGTCCTGTAAAGCACACCTGCCAAATGCCTGCTAAGCAAAAATACGCTTCGTGTACGAGGTCGGAGAAATCAGTCGTGTGTCCGTCCAGTGATACAGGCAGCAATTCCATGTAAGTAACGAAATTTGGCAAGTAACTGTTAAACAAATATCGCAACAGTTAGAAGCAAACAATGACTAATGAGCCCATCATGTTGCAGATGTAATCGATCAGGTGATATTGCCACTTGCCTGTCAAGCTAAAACCGGCTGCACTTTAACGGCAATCACAGAAAACTGTCTCGTACTTGTCAAAGAAGGCAAGAACACTTTTTTTGCTGCCAGTAAACCTGTGGTACATGTCCAGAGAACTAGAAAGCAATTTCATTTCACTGCTAAAGCTGTCAAAGTGTGTGCGAATAAAACCTTTTCTCAAGACGTAGAAGGTATAGTGAGGTAGGCCCGTTTAGTTGGCCAGACATGGATAGCAGCTTTTTCGAAAGAAAAATTTCGTTTGATGGGAACGAACTATTTGAAAATTTGTAGATCTTCAAACCTTTCCAAATTGAAAATTTTGTAGTAGTGGTAATATCTGATACAAATCAATACTTTCTTAGTACACCTAACGCCGCGGGAAGTTCAACAAGTTACAATTCTGTCACGCATTCAGCATTTTAATAATCTTAAAAAGAAGTACAATGTCTCTGTAGGTGGTACTATTTGTTAAATTTTTCAGTTTTTCAAATTGTTATTTCTCTCGTACCGTAGTCTTACAATGCTTAATTTGCATCTTTCCAGGGGAATGCGATATGGGGAGCTCGTGCGAGAGAGTGTTGTTCTCGCAAAATAAAGCCAGCTCATGAAAGACTGATTCACGGAGCTGAATTTACTGGACCAACAGCGATAGTCTTATCCGAAGGAATTAAAAAGTCATGGTCAAAATTACATAAACGAATGAGAACTTCATAATTTTCACCATCTCGAAGCGCTTGAAGGTTTTCATCAAAATCAAACAGTTCCTAAACATTATACGTCCAAGAAGTCGATGTTAATTGGTAGTCTCTTAAATCGTTACCTCAGTGAGAACTAAACACTCGTAGTTGTTTACGAATGTTTGATATTTAGTCAAGGATGATCAAGACCGTCTTTGCTTGCAATGACGTGGCTTTTAAAAGTGAAGAACAAAATATCGATGAGTTTGATACTCGTTTTATGGACTGCTCGGCGGAACAGAATACCACTTAAAAATGGTTTTCTTCTGATCGAAGAATGCAACATTTGCATCAAAATTCACGGGCTCAGTTGACTAATATCGCTGAAAAAGTTATAATTTTAGTATGCACGAGTATTCTCATTTCATGTGGTTTCTCTGCAAAAACTGAGTAAGAATAAATTAATTTTATTCAGTATATCGACGCAATCAACTAATACATGCGTCTGTAGATCTGTTCCACGCAAATTACATCGGTAACACTCCTACCTTCATTCCTTCGACTAAGAAGCCGAAGGCAATGTCCGATGCTTGCCATTGTTTTACATATTACAGTCCATTGTGCATTAAAAGCATGAGTGGCACACGCTCACACACACACACACACAGGGTACGCGTGCCTTTCAGGCAGAAATCTTTACGGATAGCTCGTTGTCTATATCTTGAAAACAATTGGCACCTACGGATGTGACTCTTCATCATTTAACTTTCATCTCTTTTTCACTCAAAAGTACAAGATATAGATTGGAGTACAAGTAGTAGTCTTGATTGCGGATAACGCACTCAAAAATAAAGTGGGAATAAAATAGTATATGGCGATAGAAGCGAGCCGAGTGACTCATTCTCGGACTGTTCTGTTGAAAGAACCGTCACTTCGATGATTATTAATCTGTCATGACCCTGCTACTTTGCTCCTACTCTGATGTGCGTACGTCAATCATGAGTTAGATGCGTTGTAACATAAAAACTGGCTCATTCTGGCTGTCATACTTTGCTCTATTATATGTTAAACTAAACACTTTTCAGCTCAATTGAGCGTTACTGTTTTCAAAATAGCAATGTCTAAAGCGAGTAAGCTGTTGAGCAATGTTAAACACTGACGTTCATTATCGTTTTTCTACTTCCATCACTTCGGTATTCGTTGCTGAGCTGCTCGTCAGGTCCTAAAACCCGAGCCTTCAATTGAAGCGGATATTGGAAAACACTGTATCATGTGAGAAAATCATGTCAACTCATTTTCAAAAACGCCTGACTTATTCAAATGAACATTTCAATCTTTTTTGTATTTCTGGACGCAAACACGGAACCTGTGCGAGCACTTTCATATAAAGCGAAACCATATTGCAATCTGCACTGAATTAATAAAACACTACTGAACAGCTTCATCTTCTCTGTTCCGTTCACATATTGAATTTTATAGTTAACTTACCTCAAAATCTGCACACAGAGCTGTGTTTCTCCGTGTTCGTTTCAACTAGTAGCATAATAATTCTGTCACCTCTCTCCCATGGGAGTTCATTCGCTAAAAAAAATCATCATTGTTCTTCGAGTCATTGATTTCCGTTCCAATTACTGAAATTAAATGAGTCTGAAGTCAACTTTTGCAATTGTCTAGTGCCAAAGTTGCCGCCACGCCGAGACTGGGCTACGGCACTCCAGTCTGCAAAATTCTTATTAGATGAACTCAATTTTATTAGGCGGGAAATGGTCGCGAATATCGGAGAATCGGAGGTCTGTCCATGAGTCCTCGACTTCTAATTCGATATCATCACGAGGGCTTCAACGTGTGGGATGGATTACATTAAGTGAACGTTTAATTCGACTGACATTATTTTGAGTTAAAAGACTACCCGAAAATGAAAACTGCTTTCAATGAGGTGTAATTACGCAAACATTTCTGAGCATATTTCAACTAAAACATGGCTTGTGGTACAATTGCGAGATTGCATTGAAATGGGAATTTTAGTGTTAATAATTTAATAGATTTAAAAGCTCCTGAATGGATGAACACATTTCTAATAAAAATTGGTTTATTAAACAAAATTTCACCTAAGATTTCTATAAGAAATTAGGGAAACTGTATTTTCAAAAAAATCGCAGACTATGTATAATGAAGGCCCTCTGTGCCGAGAGGATTTTTCGCTAATTGAAGCTCTGGTACAGCTAAAAACTAATGAGTTCAAATCCCTAGAATGGTTACCCTTAATTTTGCTAACGCGGTAGGTCAACCCGGGGGAATTTATGAACTTAAAAATGAAAAAAAAAACATGAACGAAAAACATTTGTTTGGAAAATGTACAATAAAAATGAACATTTAAAATTCACATACACTTTCATAAATAATTCATATTTTATTACATATTGTATTGATAAAATGTATCGCTACATTTATACATCTATTTATAAATATACTATTATACATTATACACATAAAACATTTATATGTATGTGGCACTCACTAGATTCACGCAGTCACCACAGACACGGGGTGAATATTCCACCCTGGTAACCGTTTAAAGGTTAAACGCTGAAAATTACTACCAATCAGAGGTTACCTAGCTAATTCAAGAAAACTTTTGGCTTGGATAATCACACTAAGCATGGTTTCCACGAGCAGGGTAATTACCCCAGTTTAGGGTAATCAGGGGTACCTTAGGGTAATGTTTAGGGGAATGAAGGAAATGGCCAAATCTAGGGTAATCAGAGCTCCGTGAAGGAAGTGCCCTCCTAATCTACGAAGAGAAAATTGAAAGCCAATTTGCAAGCACCCTACTGGTCACCACTTGAACGAAATGAAATGAAGCGAATCAGAATTTAGTGTTCACAAAACTGCACTGCTGCTATAATTAATGTAGCACCTTTGAATGCCATCAGGTGTCGCGCACGAAAGACGGCGTCAAGACACGAAGCCATAATATCTCTAGTCTACTCTGTTTTGATAAATGCTTCTGAGTTGCATTTCACTAAAAAAATTCGATCGGTGTCAGCAACAGCCAGTCGACGAAAGTCACTGTCCTGTTCTGATTGTGCGCGTGCTTGTGCGCTTCAACAGAATATTGACAGGTATGTTTGTTGTATTGTTAAATACCACAGCTAATATATTTCATCGTTGAAATTATTAGTAGATTCATTCTTGTGATGGTGGTTGAATTAACAGCAGAGTTACCTCAGAGCACCGGTATTTTGCTAGCTAATTAGGTGGAAGTCGTCCTATTTCTTAGCAATATTGCTCGCCACCGAAGCATGGTATTGTAGCGATGCAAACACAAAATTCAGACAGGGTTCTTTGACACTTCGAGTTACAAAAGGTGCTAAAGGCGTATGGAAGATGCTTTACAATTAATTACAAAAATTCATATAAAGAAAAAAGTACAGTTTTGACTTAAAACTTGCAATATACGCTTGTATTCTCACTGTCTTGCTTTGATGCTGTGACACGGACGAACAATTTGATGTAGCTGAGATCAGGCCTAGAATTCTGTCAACCGAAATTGAAGCACTAGTGCTTTTAGCACCTGAGTGTTGAGGAAAGTTTATGTATATTAATGTAGGCAAGGTAGTTTTTTTCAAAAACCTTTGAATTTCATCACCCGCCCTTTAA
>JACJUY010006682.1:10267-34756 GCA_014220935.1 Platorchestia sp. MABIK
TCTTGAAAATCGTGCTCATAAAGTGTAACTGCAAGTTTGTGCATTTTTAGCTAAGCACCACCTACCTATCTCATTGTGAGCCTCTTTTAGTTTGAAGAAAACAATGTTCCCAGATCAGGAGTCGCTGAAAAAGATGCGCCTTGGAAAACAGTGGGCATCCAAAAATATTCGACAGGTATTTGGCAAACATCTTGTACGTGATATCGTCTGGGATATCAAACCATCATTCTTACGTCGTTTAACTGGCTTTCCCTCCTAACGCTCATGCAGTATGTAACACAGTACTAATTCATACTGAGGAAGCTCTGGAAACCAGTCCACTTACCTTTTAGTTAATTTACAGATCATAGGTCAGGATTAGCTGTTTTAGGGTAATCTGGGGTAATCAACACCCTTCAGCTAGGGTAATTCAAGTCGCCTCGCGTGGAAACCCTGACGCTAAGATCTACTTCGTCACTAATAGTCTTGGCCCACTTGTTGCTATACTGAAATGTGTCTGTTGAACTAGACTTGAGAAACAATCTATACTGCTGTTTCACTTGTGGTAAATAAATTGTTTAAAAATTATTTAAATTGGTTGAGTTCAGGTTTGCGCAGAGGAAGTTAATGAATTGGGACAACATGTATCGAAGGGGAAATCAATATGTAATCCCATTATAATCGGTCTATGTACCTATAAATCTCTGATAACGCCGTTGGGATTTTTTTCTTTAGTTACTTGCCAACTTGACTGCCTGGTTACCACTGGCCGCACTCTTCTATCAGTGATGACGAAGGGGTAAATTCAGCACTCTTAATCCAGTAATATTAAAAGATCCAATTGAAGAGCTTGGTTTCAACTAATGACATGAATGGAATTCAAATCTTTTTTGATGTTGGAACCAATTTCAGTTATTCATTTGCACGAAGGGAGAAATTCAAGTTTTTCTTAGCTTAATGAATATTTATGCCAGACTCTGCTAGTGGAAGCAAGTTGCCGCATGCGTTTGTTTCACAAAGAATATTTCCCGATAGCTCCAATATACTTCTGTGGCAATGTTTCTAATTTACACAGAACTATTATAACCTCTCAAAAAGTATATTCACTGACTATTTTCTGCACATAAAAATAAGTTATATAAACAACCTGTCTTCTTGGGTCACAAGTAGCTTAGTGTATGTACTTATAGAAATCTAAAAATTTTCCGAACTGCTTGCTTACTCGCATGCCTATCGTCGTCCATTCTTAGCTTTCAGTAATACTGTAAAGCAAAATAAAACCACCCGTTTTTTAATAACATTAGGCTAAATTTGAAATTCTGGATACGATCATTGTGGATACGATCTCAACATACAATAGCTATTGAAGACGGTTTTTTCCAAAAAAATAACGGAATGAGCTACGAGTCACATGTCTAGAATGATTTTCAGTTTTGTTGGTGTTGTTCGAGACGTTCTTACATCGTGAAGAGTCGGTGAATCTGCACTTGATGTGGCCCAGAGACGCCGTTCATTGGTGTGTTGTTGACAAATGAAGCAATCTTGGAAGTACAGAAGTTCAGTTTCATGAGTTCTTATTGGATGAGGGCAAGTTTCGCTAAAGAAAGTGTCATTTTTCGATTCTTACTGTAAAAGATCGAATACTATCTTACATGTCTGTGTCAACTGCATTATTTTTCTTGTTTGTTTCAGCTAAGGACAAAAGGCTTAAATTCTTTTTCAAGTTTTTTTAGATATATTTCAGAGATCTTTTGATATTTTAGGGATCTTTAAATTGATTTCTAATCGTTTACGAAATTTTTAAGTCCGAAAGTGAATAGGTGAACTTTGTTCCTGTAACTTTCAAAATATCTCTCCGGCTTTAAAGTAACCCATTGTTATTCGTTAGGATACATCATCATCGTTGACATTCATCAAAATGAAATTGTTGAACCCTCAACTGATCAAAATTAAGCTATCGCAGTGAAAAGGCTCTCAAATAACTCTCCCAAACAGAATACACTAAACATTTTAAATCCATTTCCCCAAGCAACGAGTCATTTTTCTTTTTACAATACCCAATACTGCATTAGGTTTAACGCTGTTTTTTCGTCTCGTCAGCATGATTAGATTCCCAATACTTTTGAGGCAGGAGAGGCGGTGTCCCGTGTTGGGAGCGGCAAGAAGCGGGCCAAATGTGACCTCATTAGTCGCCACTATCGCTCTTCTAACATTAAACCCAGCGCCAGAATTGCAGGCCACACTGCCGTCTGCCTCCAATTTATCTTGGCCAAATTTCAGGCTCTTCGATTAATTCTTGGTAAATGGACGCGTTCAATCATTTTTCCTGTGAAGGTGAGACAAATGAGAGCATTTTTTAGTGCGAATTTACAACAAAGTATTATAGAACGTAAACGAATTGATTTTCCGATGCCACTTTTGGTTGAGGGAAATTATTGCAGCCCTTAATTAAAATCTAGATCCCTGAGATCATTTGAAGGATAGTTGCAAAGTTTGTTGTTTTTATGGTGAACGAACCGTGCAGCCTTGACTACGCTTGCGTGAGCTGACACGCATGAGTGAGCTCTGAAGTACATACGATCATTTTCGATGCTAGTGGTACATCTATGAGTTTTATCACAATGGAAGACCATTCTGCTAACAGGGTTTTTTACAGCGAAATTTTAAGCTGGACAGACTTTGATTATTTCGCCGCAAGAAGCACTTAGAAAAGATGGATCAACTGTAATTTGAGAATGAAATATTCAGTCCAGAAGTAGTCGTCCTTCAGTACACACCATAGACCCTCATATTGCTTTCACTTTGCTCTCAAAAGAAGCGTTTTCAGAAATTATCACTGAAGGTACTTTAATCACACACAGAACTTGAGAGGGTTGTTAAATCAAGCGATGGATATACATGAATGAAATTAAGTCATTAATTCCGGATGGCACGAGCAACGCGTTCTGTCTTCCTTTATCATCATAATATCATCGTCACCCTAACCGCCGCCGAATGTAACGCTGCTATGTTTTGCAGTCGCTTTGTATAACACACAGAGCGGTCACACTCAACTGAGAACAATGTGGTGGTACATTGATATGTGCTGATGTACAATTGTTAAGTTTTGGAAACGGTTCATCGTAAGTTAGAGATTCGTAAAGAAAAGCATTCCTTATTCGAAGAAGAAACGCCAAGCACCAATCTCGTTAATTCACGAAAGGAAAATATCAAGAGTAGTGTATTTTGGAATAAAAAATTATTTCCTCTATCAATCAATTTCTTTGCAGAAAGAACTCAAAAAGAAATTACTTATGCTATGGTAATCGAATTAAAAAAAGATGTAAAAAATATCTGGCGTCTGCTCAATTCCGTTTAAAATCCGAAAAATAATCTTCAAGGAAAATTGAATCTATTGTTCAAGAAAATGCGTGGGGATAAACTTTGCAAATCATTTCACCAACATCTTTGTTAACATAGGAGAAAAAAACATAATACTACTAATGGTCGAACTCACCCTTTAGACTACATACACCGTATTCAAGAAAATAATAATTCAATCTGTTGTACTCCAAATGATGAATTCGATGTTCTTGACTCTAAGAAATGTTTTAAAAAAATCATGTGACTGAAGTTATTCTCTGTAAAAGTTTTATAATAATAATGAGTATAGGTATAAACATAATATCTGCTTTGCTCTCAGACTAATTTAATTATTCCATCTCTCCGGGTACTTTTCCAGGTTGTCTAAAAATTGCTCGTGTAACTCCAATTTTCAAAAATTTGGACAAAACCGATCTTGAAAATTGTGGACCAGTTTCTGAAAGGCCAATTTTTAGCAAAGTATTAGAAGATTTTTTCCTTCAAAGAGAGAGTTTTCTAACTTCTAATAAAAATCTTTTTCTCCATGACAAACAGCGCACACGGCTTCCTAAAAATCGTTCATGGAAGTAATTCGGCATCATCTGCAATATCTTAACTCCGAGATCCGAGAAGGGAATGTTTTCTCAGTGGGTCTCGTCTTTCGTATATCATTTGAGTGTGAAGATAGCGTATTATGCTAGAAGCTACAATGATATGGCACTGCAGTTCCGCTTGTGGACGTTTAAATTATACCAGGCTAATCGTAATGAATTCACTGAACTTGGAAACTCCCAATGGGAACTTCTTGAAATTAGTCGTGGCGTTCCACTTGGATTAACTTTGGGATCTCTTCTATTTCGACAATAAATATAATCAACAGTGTTGCAAACACTTTTGAATTCATATTTTTCACTGATGACAGTGCTCTCTACATTTATTCTGACTAAATAGTTTAACACAATAGCAAAAAAATAAGTGGTGAGCAATAATAAGTTCAGGTGTGCCTCAAAGCACACAAAATGTCCATTAATGTTCAGAAAACTAAAAACATCTAATTCACTTTTAAGCAAAATGCATCTTTTCCACTTATCAAAATCGATGATGTCTAGATTTAGGAAACGAATTCATCATAATTCCTAGCAATTATCATCGATACTAATCTGATTCTCAAAAAACAAATTTCCTATATTACGATTAGTTCAAAAATATTTAAATCGATTAGAATTTTTAATGGATTAAAAAATGTACAGTATCGCCGGAAGAAGCTCTAGATATAACGTACGAAACATTAGTGCCTCTATTTCTCCTATATGGAATATTAGAATGTCATGGAACAATCAAAAATGAAACGAGTGTACTTTACTCTACCATTGAGAACGATTAGAGCGTTAAGAAACTTGAAATACGATGCCCAAACAAATTATTCATTCAGATACCTTGAAAACTCAAGCTCTCAGATCTCAATCAGCTCACCCTATGTGGTTTCATGCATAAAACTTTGTGTGTTAAGATCTGATAAAGAACAATCGGAATTTTCTCAAACTAGCTTTCTCATTTACTTCACTAGAAACTGAAGAAAATTCGTTCTCCCTAATTAACCCAACATAATCTCTGTAGAGGTTCCACTTCATTGAAATTGAGGCTTAAAACTCGACGCCTCCCAACATCTGCGAGAACGGACCATTTAAAAAGTCTTGGAAGCCAATTAAATTTTAGGTATAGATGAATTTAGCAGTAAAGAAAATCAATGTCTCATCTCGATTGCATGATTCAAAGTGATAGAACAATTGCTCGGCAAAAAACTAATCCTAAATCAATAAAATGATAGAATGTGCAATCATCGCCTTCATCTCTACCTGCCATGGTAAATCATATTGAGATGATCTTTCTACCTCTCTCGCCGAACTACGATTCGATCAGTCTAGGGTAAATACAGTGAAAATGTTCTAAGCAATTAAGGAAATTGGAAACGCTGAAAAGGGTGATCATAAGGTATTCTAGAAGCTACCAAACTTAGTCAGGCCCACAAGTAGTTATATCTCATATTTTCCATTGTAATAATTCTAAATAATGATTCTATCGATGCATTGCTGGTGAAAATAAAAGTTCTAACACTTTCGCAGCGTATTGGGCCACATGTGTATACCACTAGGTAAATTACTCATTCACGTACCGGTGAAGATGAATGACATATCATCTGTTTCGGGCCCTTTTTTAAAATAACTTATCATACGAGGTGAAATATTATCGTGAAATTGTATTTTTCATATTTCTAAGGAAGGATAAAATGTATTAGAGAAGTAAAGTAGATTTCCTAATTTTGCTACTAACAAGCCAACCAAACAACCGCGGAAGCGCGGTGAAAGTGTTAAATCATTCATTCGATAGGAGTTAGTTTGCAATGTTTTTCTGTGAAGTAAATGGTTGTAAAAACTTATTCAACTAAAGTAAGCAACCACCGTCACAAAATATCAACAACCAGCGACGAGAATTGAAGGAAATATGCCCGTAAACACCCACCTTCTCATTTCAAAGATGACTTCACAAGTAACATGAAACACATTCTCCGAGCACAAACCAATTTGTCGACATGTGTTGGATTCGCTTGAACATGGTGTCGAACGAAATACAATTTGCACTCAGCCCAGTTTCTTTCAGAAACGAGACAATGAATTGGATGGGCTAATTAGAAGTGGCTACTAAGGGAATTGATGAAGCTATCCGGCAGCGCTCCTTGATGATGAAAGCGAGCACCGAGGCACATTATTGCTAAGGGAGCGTCGACTTCAAGAGAATAAATTGGCATGCAAAATCTGTCCAGGAAGTGGAGGGAAACTCGTGCTCACATAAGTTACACTTATCAGAAGAAATTTCAAATTCTCCGATAAATATTTTTACGTGAATATCCAACGCCGTATCCCAACTCTGTGTGTATGTTTTTTAAGACAAATGACGAATAATACGATTTAAAATAACTCTTAATAAATGACAACGATGTATCTGTTGAGAAGTAAACTTTACTGTTTTATGTTCTACTAAGGATTATTCACTGACTGCCTTTCTTTTTCTGAGCAGTATTAGGCAGCCGGTCTACCTTACCGTGATTAGTATTATGCTGCCTGCCTGTCTTGCGTGAACAGTATTATGCAGCCTGCCTGTCCTGCATGAACAGTATTATGCAGCCTGCCTGTCCTGTGTGAACAGTATTATGCAGCCTGCCTGTCCTGCGTGAACAGTATTATGCAGCCTGCCTGGCCTGTGCGAACAGTATTATGCAACCTGCCTGGCCTGTGTGAACAGCATTATGCAGCCTGCCTGGCCTCAGTTCATCAAAGCAAGAAAATTCAACGCTCTGGGCTCGAAGCCAACTCATCCACTTAAAAATTCTTGTGTTTTCTCCACAAGTTACTCCCGGAAATTCAATTGATTTTGGCCAAAGTTTAGATGGGTACAAAGTTTGCTGAGGTTATTTTTGCGGCAAGTAGAAAGCCCGAGAAAGATCCCAGACGTATGCCCTCAGGCTCAAAAGTGCTTGACTTGGGGGCATTTTTGTCACAAACTTGAGTCAATGCATGACTGTTTTCCATACGAAGTCAAACCGTTAATTGATTAATTCATCGCCTGCGATGAAGTACTATTTAAACAGATCGTACTCATTCAAAGTTATCGGATGGTGACGCTACGTTTGGTGAGGCGATGTTTTAATGAAACGTCATAGAAGTGAAATAGACTTCCTCAACTTATGCTTCTTCATACGAGAAGGAAAGTGAAACTTTTCAAAGCTACAATAAAATTTCGAAGAATACCAAGTTGGAAAATTCAAGTTTTGCATCTTGGCCACTAATTAAATAGTGCTACATGCTATTTTCCTTCATCTTCACAGCAGAATGAAACAAAATCAAGAATAAATACAACGTTGTTGATTGATCTCCTTTGATCTTAAGCTACGAAGGAAAATGCTACAAGCGCTTAGTGATGCATCCACAAGCATGACTGTTGTAAACAAGTTGTGATGTAAAATGATAGGAAATCAATTTTTAAATGTTTATTTACTGTGATCTAAAATGCGAAAACCTGCTACAGCGATACAATACAGCTCTACGTTACATTGCGTAGGATAAGAGAGTTCGTTTCGGTGTTGAAATTATACTGTGACGGGGATTTTGTACGATATCCTTTTTGGTTAGAGCAACGTGAACACCTACTTTTGCCACGGGACAAATTGTCCCATTAAATAGTCGTTTAATTCTTGAGAGTAAAACGTAATCGTGTCAACCGTAACTCTTGAGAAAAATAAATTAAATGAGCTGAGTAAAGTGTAATTGAAATCGATAGCATGCTTAAACAGTGTAGGGCATTGGAATATCAATAAATTTTAGTTTGTGGAAATTATTAAAAATATAATTCAAGTTTACAAGTTTGTTCTTTGAAGGCAGTAATGTGGTCATGTGGTTTTTTATTCAACCTTCTAAAAAATCCGAACCGAATTTTGTGAGCTTAATTCTTACATGCGGAAAATGGTACAACTTTTCTTTGGTTACTTTTTTGTTCACAGGTACGAATCGCTGCCGTAATTGGAGCCATGCCACCGTCGCCCCATTCACTAGGCCTAGTAACGTGGGTGGCTGCACAAAATGTCCACTTGACTGCAAATTTACCAGCCCTTAATTAGCTCGAATATCCTGCGAAAAGCGGCTCAGTTTTGCGCAGCTACTCGGCAGCCCCGAACGCCGTCTAATGCCGCCGTCACACGGAGACCAAATATGGTAACGTTTCGTCATAATCGTCTAAAGTCAGCGATACCATTCGGTCGGTCTAGCGCCACGAAACAGTCAGATTTCAGTCTTAGTTTTAGATCAGCTTAGCCATGCCATGATTTCAGAACCTGAAATCATGGTATGACCAGACTGGTCACAAACTAAGGATGAAATCTGACGGTTTCGTGGCGATGGATAAACCGAGTGATACCGCTGACTGTAGACGATTAAGCGAAACGTTACCATTTGGTCTCCTTGTGACGGCGGCCTAAGATGCTGCGGTGACGTGCCCTCACGCTAACGTCCATGAGCTGAACTGCCTCGTGAGGCCTAATTGCACTAACCTGTGCGGCGATGTTTATTTTTCTCTCAGGAAAATAAAATGAGCCGAAATAATAGAGGCCGAGAATTCTCGAATTTTAATCTAATTCGGCGTGACAACTCGGTATCCAAAAAGGTTGGCAGATCATTTTTGACTTCTCAGCGAAAACTTTAAGCCATGAGTATTTTCACATTATTTTTAAATTCAATCGTTTGAATACAGATAATATTTTTTCAGTATAGTGTAGAATATTTATTGAATGAATAAAATGTGAGCCATGATTTCTATAGAAAAATGAGACATCTCATCATGAGAAGAAGATGAATTAACCCCAATATTAAGCAATTTAAATTTGCATTATTATTATTTCCTCCTTGATGATGTAAATCAACGAGTAAGATATAATATCAAATTCAGGACAATTTAATTCTGTTTCTGGTATGCTATGGAACCGTCAACGTAAGCGTCAACACAACGTCGTGCGCCTTACAACGTAACCCCGAGTGCAGTACTTTCTTCAAGGTCACAAAGGTATAAAAATGCGTAAAAAGTCCCGTACAGAACGAGCTGTTCATCGTTTATCCTAAAAGGTTCCGCTGCCGTACTGCAACATGCGATGCGAGCTGGAACTTACGGACACATTTCTTCCCAGCGCAAACATTTCAGAAACTCTCGGCTATGACGAGTTCAGAAAACTAGCACCTGTGTGATCATTCTGTCAACTGGATGATTTTTTCATGAACTTTGTCTTATAGTTTTTATGTTCTCAAATCTGAGAGGTATGGATTTATCGCGTTGGGTTTACATGGAGAAGAATCGAATAACTTTATCTCGTTCTTTTGTTGACTCATATTCACCTCACTTATTTTTGTATTCATTCTCTTCTCCCTAATTTTTCACAACTATTTGATGCCGTCTTACAGAATTCTCAGCGAATGCTCTCAATTAAAGTGTTCCTGTAGATTCCTGTACGATAACTTTTGTTGAGAATCCTCCTCTAGTCACTGTATTCAAATAAAATAGTTTTGTAGATGTTTCCTTTCTCTCATCATCAGAAATGAAACCACAATTTTCTGCTGAAATGAAAGACTTGTTTTCTCATGGTAGATAGAATACGTCTTGTTTGAGAATTGAGAGGAAATTCTCCATGGGATTATCATTTTTGAAGTTCCAGGCAAGTTCAATTGTCGCAGTCTTGACTCGAGTCACGACTGATGAGCGCAACGCAGGCCTCGAGGAGAATAGCTTCTCACAAATTCCAGCTTTACGTATAATGAGCCAACGGCGGCTGCGGAATTCCATCACAGAATCTTGACAAAAGGGCTTTCTATCGGAGGACAGAAAGGCAGAGGATTCTCGAAATGATTCTCCAAGCCAGACGAGGACCTTTTAATGAAGTTGTAAATCGCTCGCCTTAGGCCTCCTGCTCATGAGTTCATCATTCGTTATTTAGCACGAACCATCTAAAGCTGCCTGTTTTCTGCAGCATCGAAATCAAATGATTCATTTCTTAACTCTTGGAGATGGTTCTCCCACCGAAAAAAATTCGGAGGAAGATGTGATGAGCGTGGAGACTAAAGCATTTTGGTCACAAGCAAACACTTCCTGGAGTTAAATAAATCGAAGATCTTGCAGCGATGAATTAATTTTCTATTTTTTAAAAAAGGGATAAAATTAACTCTCCCTGCCGCTACGCGGGCATAAAATACAAAAACTTTGATTGGATATCCGGGGCTCTTCATTTCAAACGAAACGAATTCGATCGAATTTTGTAAAATATTGTAACGAATTTCTAAGGTGCTCTCAAGCTCCAATATATTCTTGTCCGAATAGAAATATATTCTAGAAGCTCCGTGAATTTGCTCGGGCAAACAAATGTTTTGAATTTCAGCAACCATTTGGAGGAACTGGCTTCCTGCGCGTATCGACTATTGAGAAATAGTAGAAATGCAGCAATGTGGGTCTTGACGTCCAGGTTTTCGAATTCTCTAGATCCAGGAGAGGAGGTTTATTGCAGTGTACATAGCGGGGTTAAAGCATTTAACTGGCAGGGAAGAGCTCGCAAACACTCGCAATTGCAGCACAACTAAAGCTTTATTTGCGCTAACTGGTCCGAGCTTTGTAAGGAAGCACCGAGTCAAACGAAGTCCTCGTCAAGCGTAGCTTAAAAATGAAACTTTTATATTCAGCTTCTGGATTGCCCTAAGAAGGTTTCCGAACTCAATATCCGCATCGCTAAAAAGTTTTTTATCAAGAAAGCTGTTTTGCACTAGACACCTTGAATTCACGAGTAGAATTCAACTTCAATTTCCAGAATATACACCTAAAATATCATCCAATAAAAATACATACCCTCAATTTTAATTCAGTGAAGATTTCCAAGGTTCCATTTAATTTAAGAAATCCCTGTTCTCTGACTCTTCATTTCAACGTTAATATTTGCAGAATGAATTTGCAGAATAAAAAACACGAGTTCAATACTCCTTGACAGTAAAGATGTATTGTAACATGCATTTGTTCAGAGTCCCAACTCGATACGAATGCTAACTGAAAAACTAGAATTCCTCGCAGTTTGTTGCTCAACGTAGATCACAGCGAATTCGATAATAGTCAGTGAGCTTAACATCAAAAAAGGAATCATGAAGAAATCAATCGATGCCCACACTAACCACTGCTGCACGTGAGGAGCAGGAACGATACCCGGAGTTCATTAGTAAAATTTTATTTTGACGAAACTTGTGCCAACTTTTTTAGAGCTGACGAAGGATTTTTGTGCGTAAAATATCCATTTTCTCAAAAACGCACTAAAAACGCATTGTTGATAGTAACAGAAGTATGTATGCATTTCCAAATGTTCTTTGCAATAACTAGACCGTTTCATGAAAGAAATAAATAACTCAATACACTAAAAACTTGTAATCCCTCCCAGAACCCGAAGCTGGTTCAGCCTTCAGTCACGTTTTTATAATAGATGCAAAAAATGAATTTCTAACATTCCTCAATGCCTCGATTATAAGTTCTTCTTCCTCTCAAATTTACACAACAATGAAGAGCTATCTTTTCAAGCTGTCACTTTTACTAAGTCATGATAAAACTTTACTTTTTACTTCATTTTTCTAGGTTTTCAGTCCTCCTGTTATACTTATCTCTTCAAATTTAAAAGGATGCCTTACCTAGTTGCCTGTTCAGTTCGGCTCGAAGGTAATCATTGAATTACTGGAGAAGGATCTACACTTAGAAGTGCCGTGGCACACTTGACCATTGCTGCAGTGCTTCAAACGCACAAATTCCTTTATTCTTCTTGTCAAAACTATCAATCCATTGTACAATATATAAATGTTTTAAAAGCACATTACACTAAAGTTCATATATTAGGCTGTTTGAAAACTTCTGTGAGTTTTTATTCGTCAAAGAAAATGAGAATGATGGATATATTAACGAACTTTAACAACTGAAAGAATTCCCATTACCAGCGAAAACGTCTGCCCAGCAGTCAGGCTACTCATGTATGCTCTTAGAATAAATTTTTCGTGGCATTACATCAAGGAGTTGTTAACATGTGCTTCACAGGCATTTGAATGAGTAAATGTTTTTTCTCAGAATGAGTTCAGCGCTCAGTTCACTTATTTTTCACCTCAAATAACAGGTAGTCGGCATATCAAGAGATGATTGCTACCGATATTTGTCGGCATCTGCGAAGAATAGCGAAGTGGGGGCAGCGCAGTCCAGCGCAGTAATTCGCGTGAAGCCGAAGCAGACGAGGTCACCACAGGACCGGGGTTCACAACGGCGGCTCAGATGCCGTGTTAGTCCATCCACATGTGGGTGCACTAAACTGCTCTGCTTCAAGCAAAATATTCGCGATGGAGGCAGCTATCGTGGTTAAATGGACATTTCTACGCAGCTGCTGCGCACCGCAGACCCTGCTAGCCTCGTAAAAGAGGCGATAATTATTCACGGTAGTAATTTTTAACTGAACAGTGTATGCGGTAAGGAATCATAGCCAAGCTCTTGTAGTCAAACGTATACATGGATAGCCAAAGATGCATGAGGTCGGGAGAATAGTCTTGTTGTGGTCCTAGCTCTATTTAGTCCGTCAAATCCGTCCTCAAGTGATTAATTTTTCGAGCTGAATTCCACAACTGATGGCGGAGCACACTTGAATTAACAATTCGGATCGGAAATTAAGCCTTAAACGCCCACTAAATGCACAGCGTGGCTTGCCTGCTATTCATTCCTTATAACCAGTAAAATTTTATGTAATACGCCATTGGTAACAGGCGGGAAAAATTATTACTAGCTATGAAAATATTCCCATTGATTAAAACAGGGGTCACCACTTTTTGTTCTCATTACCTTTTGCGAGGAAAAACATTTAGAACTTTTGGGCAATGAACTCTCATTTATAATTAGTTCGTTTCAGAAGAGGTTATCAATCAATTCATGTTTTTATCATCGCTAATACAGCACCCGCACAACACTAAACTCCATTATGACAGGGTAGATCTGATTACGAAAAACTCTGACCGAACCTAGAGCGAAAGAATCATTCATCATTCGGGAACGATAAAAACTAAAATTGGATTCTATCGAGAACGCTAGATGGAGATTTCATCAAAACCTTGTCTCAACTAAATTACTGCTGGTTGAACTCAACCCTCTCTTAAGAAATGGATTAATTGTAATTAACATACTTCCTTTAAATTTTTCCCTCACATTTAATCTGCCTCAAACATTGCGTGAAGAACAAGAAAAAATTTACTCGCAGGGCGCCTAAAAATTTTCTACCTCAACTTGTTCAAGTATAATTCAACGCCGAATATCACTGTCGGCTGCAAATGACGAGAACGCACAAGAAAAATCGAGATTACAGTGATTAATCACAGTGATGAAGTAGGTCGAGTATTTTCCGTGGATTTTATCGTGTTGTTATCGACTTATCAATCACTTGGCCACTGCACAGGAAAGTTTTGGGAAAGAAGGTAAAGACCCTGTAACATAACTAGCGCAAAATTCTTCGATGTCGATATTCGTCAAAAACACTACTTCTTTATCATGGATGAAAAAACAGTGAAGTGATTGTACAACGTTGCTATTCAACAACAGGTTTTTTTCATGTCCTGCAGAAGCGTGTAAAATCATTTTTCGAAATTAGTCTATGAATTCAAGTCGGGTTTCGCTGCATTTCAGTGTTTCTGGCCAAAAATTTTCCAGTTTGACGTTTAACGAATGAAATTAGAGCTTCCTGCTGCTTTTAATACACTGACTGAATGGGGAAATTTCAAGAAAATAGTTTGAAAATTTTGGCTACAAAAATTTTGGCCAGAAAGAGTCATACGGCAACCTTAATTTAAGAGCGGTTCAACTCATTTGTTGGTGTCGAATCAAAAATAAAATGAGGCCTGACTGGAAAACGAACCTACTTCAATCCTTTTCTACTTGACAACTTTCAGTGAGATTTCATTCTCAAAGCCATAAGGCTGATGCCGAGACTTTTGACAAATTTTCTTTCCTAATGTAGATTTTAAGCATTTTTGTTGCATTTCGTAAGGATTAAAGGTCATGAGAACACAAACCATCATCATTGTAGTATTTCTGGTCTTAATGCACGCTAGAAAAAAAGGCATTCTGATGCTGCCCTAATTTGACTGAAAAAACTAGCGTTAAAATTCCACGCACCAAAACTGTATAGAGCAAGCAACGAAATCTAGTTCATGCGCTCATAGTGCTTCACTCCTAATGATGAAACCATTTTACATGAAAGGTTTGAAAATTTGTCAAAAATTAGTAATTAAATCAACTTTCCTGTCAACTTTAGTTGTAGATATTACTTTACTCTAGTTTAAAATGAAAACATCATGATCCTGTACCGTGCCTCAACTTTTCACTTTGTGTTCGGAAACGCGGCAAAATAATTTGCCTCGTCCTTTCAACATGGCGGATCTCTCATTTTTCTCCCGATCAAGAACAAGGCGGTGAGCAAGGAATTTACGACCAGCCTTACAAGGAAAGAAAGGCTGGTCAGGTCCGAGCTCACTAAGTTTATAGGAAAAGCGAACTGCAGTTTCTTGATTTATGGATGCCCTGTTGCAAGTTTCGGTCCAATCTTGTGATTGGTCGGCAATATCTTTTGCAGGATTATGAATCAAACACCTCCAACATAATATCAGCGAGAATCACGGTTGGAACTCGAACTTGTGCGGTTTACAGAAAAATGCATTAGTTTTGTGTGTTTCAATGCTCAATCAAAAAAGCATATTTTAGCTATGAAAGAATAGTCCCCGAGACCCTAGAATGATCAGAGAGATCTTTAAAATAGCCTAGTAGCGCATGGCTGAATTCTGGTGAGCATTTGGCTCTGACCTTTTATAAATGACTCATTACCTTCTAGCATTTATACATTTGTTAAAATTTACACAAGTAAAAAGTACATAAGCCAAACAAAACTCACTGACTTTAGAAAGGATTTGCATAAAACCGAAAGTATGTCATCTCAGGACACAGTTCCTGTATCGTGAAGGGTGTTCATTGCAATGATGAGAACAGCAAAGTTTGATCAGAAAAGACACTGCAAAATGAATCACGCGCTTGTTGAGTTCCAGTAATGGCGGGTGCACAAGCATAAAAAAAAATTTTCATCCTAAACTTTCAGCTAAAACCGATGTTTTTGACTTCACACACGTTTCTCTTCAGCCGTCTGACAGCCCTAATAAAACACAGCGCGATGAGGCATTTGTTTGAAATACACATCTAAAATGACTATTGTAGGATATAAAATACATAAATAGAAAGAACAGAGAGAAACTAACATCAACGCATGATTGACGTGTTCAAGTATACAGCTGAACTGAAGATATTCAACCGAAAACTACGAGCAGAACATTGCTACTTTTTTTACACAGAAAATTTGTTTACTGAAGTTATTCCGTTCATATATTTAGGAAAAGATTTGCAAATCATACTTCGAATAAGAGAAATGCCAAACGCCCAATGATCTGCTGTAGTGTACAAAATTACTACATAGTCCAAGCTGCCGTGTCGTGGGAAGGCAACTCTGAAGTTCAAACATAAATATATGTGAGGTGCCCTCAGTACAGAGAGGTGTCTTGTGAGTACAGGACAAGTTTACAAGTTCGTGAATGATAAATCTTCCTGGGCCTAATTACGGCAGTGTTAAAGATTTAATGAGAGACATGAATCAAGTCAGGTTTTGTTTAAAGCCCGTTCCCTCTCACCGAGGAAGCATTGCCTTAGCAATGATCATATCGTTGAGGGGAGAATTTTGGCAGATTCAAGCCTGACTAGGCGTAGTCTCCGAATCTGTGAAAGGCCATCCTTTGTGGAATGAATGTGATTGGGCTAGAAACCTATTGAATAATCGTTAATATTTCAGTTTTTTCAAATTTTATGATGTGAGTTTTAGTTATTCTATTCTTCATTCAAACGGGTATTTTGTAAAATTGACTCGGTGTGATGATTTTTGCTTTGAATTCTCAGTAAACTGACGCTACGCTCATACGGACTCCAAAACTGACTTGTATCTGGACCTCCTACTTTTATTCTTCCAACTTATTGTCCTAAGAAAAATAGCGCAGAAATTAATTTATAACGTGCTGAAGGCGTGACACTCTGAAACGTCACAAAGACTTGTGAGTAAATACATTCGACAGTTCGTAACAAACTCACGTAAGGGAAACAGTGAAAAGAATAATTTGTAATTCATTAAAATTTATCAGACCGTTAGAAAACCGACAAAATTAATAGCTTTTGAACATGACAATATACCCCATTTCTGGTGAGTTCCAAAAATTTTTCATGATGACATTTTTTGTCAAATACTAGTTACACCTTAAGGAAAAAGCAAATTTATTACATGTGAGTAGGGCATTTCATTGATTGGCTAAAATGATCCCAGAGAGGACGACATCCGTTTGTCTTCCTACCCTCGCTGGTTTTACGCTTGATGTCAGACCGTTTCACGGTCATGGCTTTCGACCTCGCCAGCCCACTTTCATAATTACAATATCCTGAAAATTTTGACCCAGCTCGATGGTTATGAGTGAATATTTCTTGAAGAACATTCACCTAATTGCTTCTGTCAAAGAGTTAATGGACTTGAAAATTGAAGTGGTTGAAAGAAATGTGTTTGCACGTTGATTTCTGCAAATTAAAGATTTGGCCTGAATTTTTTGTCAAATTAACTTTCAATTTAAAATGAATTCAACTGACCGAATGTTCAAACTTTCTTAATTGAAAAATAACTTTGTTTGCCTAAAAATTTCTTGTCCACTTCAACTCATGTCACAACTTGCATCTAAGTTTGAAATCTAATCATCAGAAGACTTTTCTCGCGATGACGTGGAGTTCATACGCAGAACAACAATGCCAAATACAACTTCTGTCTCTCAGTTATGAAAACATCGAGTCTTCTCTCAATACCTGGAACTGAAAGTTTCGTAAATCTGTCGTTAACGGGACATAAATCAGACCAAAACAGTGAACGGCCGACCGCAATTCCGGAGACATTGCGGCAAAAACATTAGCAGCTTACGGCCGTCGATCACGGCTCTGGAGATTCCGTTTTAGCGCTGGGAACTCCTAGAGGGCTTTGACGGCACTCTGAACCACCACAGAACGTGCTTCTAAGGGAACATTTCTGCAGCATATTTACGATTATTGGAGGGCCTTCGACGCGAAGTGAGCGCACCCGGGAAAACTGCCCTTCTGAACTTGGACGCAGGTTGTGTTGCAGAGGCCAGACTTTTGGAGGTTTGAAAAGATGACGAATTCCCCAGGGGATTTTGCCTACTACAGACCAAGGCAAAAGCCGTGGCACATCCGCTGTTGATGAAAGCGGTCAGTAAAACGAAGTGTCAAATTTTGGTTGATGAAGGATACGTAAGATAAAATGAAGTAGATACCCAGGCTGTTGAGAACTACTTTTTATAAAGTGAACCGTTCCGTCTTCTGTTTTTATTATAATTTTTTGCTACGTAACATCTTATTATGGTTGGTCGATAATGGCTTCACTAGCGAGGTAACCTGTCTAAGCTGTTAATAAAAACATGTAGTAAAATGTGAAATTCTGTTATTGAAGAATACCTTTGTTCCACTGAGGCTTTCCCACAAAGAAATTGTGAGTAAAAGTGGCAATGTGTATTTATTGAGAATTAGAATAAAGCGGTAAATTATTTTTGAAGTACTCACGTCAGGTGGTAAAACGAAGACTTTTTCAAAAGCTATTTCATCATTAATATTTTAGGAATAAGCTAAGCGTTTTGCAATGAACAGAACGACGAGCTCTCTTAGATGTATTCAGTACTTCAAGTAACGGTAAATCTCAAGTGAAGACCAGCACAAAAAACGCACTGTTGCTCAGAATACCTCGGAGTGGCTATTGCTGTCCTAGTGAGAGTTCACGCAAGGATTGATACAAGTTGTCATTATTAAAAGGTCATATTTGTTGTGTTCATAATAAGAAGCTCCCGTCCAGTTCAATATTAGAGCAGAGTGTAACATTATCTGCATTGATACTAGGGAAGCAATTGTCACGTTCAGTATTAGTGTCATTGGAGCAACTATCATATTCAGTATTAGTGTCTGGGATTAACTGTCATTTTCTGCATTGATACTAGGGAAGCACTTGTCACGTTCAGTATTAGTGTCATTGGAGCAACTGTCATGTGAAGTATTAGTGCCAGAGGAGTAACCGTCATGTTCTATATGAGTGAGAGGGAAGTTACTCAAAAATAACATTACGTTTCATCAGGCCAAAAATTATGCCTCGTCAATTCACAGCTGAATTCAGATAGCACTATTTTTTCTGTACTTTTACCTTAGGTGTTTGACCCACAGTTGAGGTGAAAATGTTCTGATCGTAATTGAGAGGCAGATTTTCGACCAGTGTTTCCGTTTTGCATTTCAACAATGCTAGTGAGGATCTCGACTACTTTGCCTGGGCGGAGTTCCATTTCAGTACATTGTGGGTCTCCACAACGTATAAGGATCTCTTCAGTGTAAGGGACTCTTCAATGCACTGTCTGCTTATACCTTCCCTACAGTGCCTTGGTAAAAATGCACTACAATGTGTGTGAGAGAATATTCTCTGCAGTGTCTGTGTAAAAATTCACTGCAGTGTGTGGGTCTTTACTACCCTCTATGTGTGGGTTTCTACTACTGTGTAGATTTTCTGAGATCGAGATATCGAGACGAACTTCCCGGATAATTGTGTGTGTGTAACAGTATGTACTGTTCGATAATTCTGCGCTTCACTGTTCAGTGAAATACCTGTGATTGACGTCTTGCGGGTGATAACGGCAATGCCTTAAATAACTATATTATCAATGATATCATTAATATCAGCAGTAACTGCAATTCCATTGATAACTATATTATCTGTGATGGTGTAATACCTCAGGTGATTGTGTTGCCGGAGATGACTGTACTGTAAGAGACGACTGTAAGGCCTGTGATGACTGTAATCCTAAAAATAGTTGTTAAACAGTCATACATGGATACACAATGACCTTTAGAATCACTATGGAAACCATAAAGAAATCAATCTAGGAAGAACTTTAACTTAAGAAAAATTGATGCAAAACTCTGTTTAATTACAGATACTTGTCATGTGCTTTCAAAGTCAACGAATAATTTGGGTAATATCGAACACAAGTTTGTTTCTAACCGATTTTTAAATTTTATGTTTGTGAAACAGCGAAGACATCAGCAAAATCATTATTCATGACTTCTCTAAAACCCTTTTAACCAAACGAATGCAATATTTTTGCATATTTCACCATCGGGTTCACACTTCACAAATTCACGGAAAACATCTTCCTTCATCGATTGGTTTATTGTCTGTAAATTGAAGCCATATTTACTCATTTACCTTTGCGAGAATATAAAGTAGGTCGACGACCGCTTGGTATTCAAAGCACGGCCTTGTCTCGCTCGCGAGAAAATCTGACGGCCGCACAAAGTCTTGAGGAGCGACGCATACTTGGCGACCCTCTGGCCGAGGAACGCAGTTTTCCCGCCCGAGCCGCGTTGTTAATGGCCCTCAGCATCAAGGACATTTTTGCTTCGTATCCAAAAATGCCGAATAAGCGCTAAGGGCGAATGACAAGAATTTTTGTTTACAAAACTGAAGGATGATGTCTGGTAAGTTAAAATAATCAAAATGTGTGCTAAAAATGATCTGATATCTCTGTGTTACAATGTTACGCTGGTTGCCTTTGAAATTAAATTTCTGCTAGGGTTCAAATTCACATTACCTAATTGATGGAAAGTTATTTTCGAAAGAAAGTATTTTCGTTTCCTTACAGAAATACGAAGAACTATTCAGTACGCTGGCTGCAAAGCAATTTAAATTTATCCTAAAGAGGGAAATGATTACGAGGTGTTAAATTGTGGATGAGTGTATGAAACTGTGATCAGATGAAGCTCACCAGATGCTATACTTGTTACCTCACCGAAATCCTTTGCGGTGTTTCTTGCGTAACGAGTGTACGCACCCCGTCAAAAAATAACGGAAATCGATTACGTACGTACAAAGCAATCCTCTCTAATTACATGATTTCTTGAAAGTGTGGGATAAGATTATCAGCGCAGCACGATCCATTACCTCTTCAATTTTTCCAAAATCAATCGTTCTTGATGCGGATACCGGTAATCTTAAACATAAATGCATTTGTCTTCACGTTTAGATGTTACGATAATCGAGTGTTTCCACGTCGGTGAGGTAGGAGGAGCGCCTAATTAAGGTTGGATTGAGTTGGATAGAATTGAGTTGGGGTTGGGTTGGAGAGAATAAAGTGAGTTCAAGAGGAAAGGAGGCGCTGTATGAGGAAAAAAGGGGGCTTATAATGAAAGCATCTTTCATTGGGATTAACAAAAGAAACTTTGGGTAAAAGTGAGTAAAAGTAAAAGTAAATGAATGAATTAAAGACTTAGCATTTGGTAATAATGTAATTGACTATTATCTAAAAAAATTTCGACGGGATGACATGCACAAAGCGGAGAAAACGTTACTGGAACGTATGGGCAAGTAAGGCCGGGACTTACTGATGGCCGGGCCTGAGATGGTCGTGTCGTGAAGGCTTTTGAATAAAGAGGGGCTGCGCCTGTACGAGCCGACCCGAACTGCAAGACGTCCCTTTTAAAAATGTCCACGAGCAAGATGACGCTTGCGTGGTGTTCTCCTGTATCTTGTATACGAGTGGACTGTGAACCAGCCTTGGGAAGGAAGAGGAAAATGAATAAACTGTGCATGAATGAAACAATGGGCCACACTGTATTTCATTACAGATGTGTGGAAGTATGGGTATAGAGAGTTAAAACAAATGAAACATTTGAAACAATTAATTTACTAGAAGTGTGGTATCAAAAGATTGATTTTTAAGTAATAAAACTTCGATATAAATTGAGATTCAGGATTTATCCAGAAAGCTTTGTATGTTCAGTTGTCTCGCGTTTCAGCGGAGATTGAATTACTAGTTTTCCAATGAAGTGGAAAATATGCTGAGATCGTGCCAATGAATAATAGAGAAGAATTAATTCACTTCTACTTTTTGCTAAATAATCATGATGGTTAGTTTGTGCAGATAATAATTGCTTAAGATCTTTATCGCCCTCATTACATGGTCAATGTTGAATACGTGAAATTAGAAATGGAGAGTTTAAAAGCTATAATATTTTTAAACTTTTGAACGTATCATTCGCGTGTGTATTATAATCCAACTTCCGTAATGCCTAGGAAGTTTCAAAAAAATGCGTGAGGAAAGGGACCGGTTAATGATGTTTGACATGATCAGCGATATTATATTATGTTATTTCTTAGTCTCTATCTGAGAAAATTTTCAATAATCGTGATTTATTTCGAACTATTTAAGCAAAAAAGAGCATCGGTGAAACTAGTAGGTGTCACGAAGAATGGTGCTTTTGGATTTGATCCATGAAGCCCAAGTGGTCAGTCAGCTCACTAGTAATACTACCCGAAATATTCTTACCTATGTTTAAGATGCTGTTCTTAAAATGCGTTACGATATTTTATTTCTCTTGACATTTTAAATCATCTTGGACTTTGAGCTCAATTGTTTTCGCAGTTTTTCTTTCTTGTGCCGCCCTTCGTGCATTCGTGCACCGAGCCACGTAAAAGCGCTCGTCGTGTATGAGTAATCGCATTTTGACCGAGCTCTTCCCGCCGGTAGCACCGGCCCTAAGCAAGCTTCGACGTCCAGTAAACCACTCGAAACGTTGCCGCCTTTCATATCCTACCGACACAACGGTGCCCCAGCTAAAGGGCTCACATTGATGGCCAGTTACAGAACAAACCCACGACAAGATTTGTTCCGAAAGTTGAAAGAAGCTAAGAAGATATCATCATCATCATCGAGAAATCTACAAAGATTGAGAAGAAGATCTAGTGACTACAGCGAATCAACACGGTCAGCAAGAATCTATCAACATCATCAAGAGAACTAACGTGAAGTACGTCTCGTGACGAAAAGAATCAGAGCGTCTACAAAGAGGATCAGCAGAGACAGTCAGAGCAACAAGAAACCGAGAATGAGGACAGCGTCTTCAGAGATTTGAGGCCGACTACAGTTTTCAGTCGACTGCATCTACGTTATCTTCGTGCTACGGACGAAGTAGCAACAGTGCATCGCCTACAACAACTGCGGAGATCGTGCGACAGCGTGCGACAACTAAAACTAACAATTTAAGATAAGTAAAGCAGCAACAGTTGTTATAATTGTTATAGTACCGTTGCAGCCTGTATTTTCATTGAGCGTAAGGCAGCAGCCGAGGTAAAGTTTTTGCAGGCAGTTTATTTTTCATTAGCCAGTGCGAGCAGGCGTCAAGGCCACACGGACGCTGCACTGCAGCAAGCACAAGCAGTGTATTCAATGAACTCTAGATGTGAGATGTTTTTAAGAGTTTATGAGAGCTGTTTTTAAAGTGAGTGGCAGCAGCATTTTCTATTTTTTACGAGTATTAGTAAAAGTAACTTGAATTTTTAAATTAATTTATGTCATGTTTTAATCACTGTTCTATAAATTTGTGGTGTAAGATGTGTAATACTTAGACATCAAACATATAACGTAAATATGTCTGACAAAACTGAGACCAGGGTTGTTGGACCGAGTGATTTAGTAACTGATGTTACTATCGTAACTAAATTAGTACAGAATGATCTAACCTACCATGTTTTCGCTAAAATTACGTTACGGTCCGAGCATTCTAGACCGCCTGAACTAAATCTATTGGCGACAAAGCCATAGTTTACCGTGAATCCCACGCAGTTCGACCAGATGTTTTCTTTAGCTTGTTGCAATGATGCAGCACATGTTTAATGCCACTAATAACACAATGAGATTAGTCGCAAACCTAGTGTAATACAGTGGACTCTGCTAAATTGTGCGGGTTGGAAGAGCATTTGTCGTGACTGCGAAGGTGACATTTCGAGAGTAACAGAGATACAAATGTTAGAAAAACAGAGTCAGTAATAGCCGCAGTGTAACTAGTAACCAGATTCGTAAGTCTGAGTAGTTAGTGGAGTGACTATATTTTAAATAATTTTTGGGATTTTTGAAGTTGATTTATGAGTTTTCTTGCTGGTTGTGTCTGGTGGGATGTTGCTGGCGGAAGTGACTGTCATTTAGGATGTTGCTTGCGGGAAGTAGTGACTGTCAATTTGCCCAAAGGTAATGCTGAAGACCTTTGTAAAAACTAAACTTTCTAGCATTAGAGAATAAGGAAATTGTTGCAAGAGAATCGTTGCCATTATTAAGAGAATAATTCGCTGTATTAACAAGACAGGAATTGAGAGATAGCGCACGATTAATACAATGCAGCTGAAGTAGATACCTGTGCTAAGAGAGCACTAGATTCCGGGGCATTATAAGTTGTCGCGAGAGAAAGAAATAAAGGATACCGGGGCAGAAAGAAGTTTGCCGCGAGAGAAAAAAATAAAGAAGAGAAAGACTCTTCTAGAGAGGTAAATGGTACAGGGTACCGTAAGTTGCATTACATGGCTGTAGATATATCTGGGAAATGGTTTAATAGTACCAGGTAAATTTACCAGCGAGGTAATAGCATTGAATATACGCAGACAAGTGAACAAGCTTTGCGATAGCACTCTGACTTTAGTTCATAAACTTTGGTGGAATGAATACCATTGGTAATAACGGTCAGAGGTTAGCATTGTAGATTGCAGTTGTTCGTGTCGGCGATTTGAAGAAGTACCAAAAGAGAATAATAAGTAATGAGTTGTCAAGTAATGAGAAATAATGAGAGGCGATGTGCGCCAATTAAGTAACCACACGTGGTGGTCTGGTAATTAAAACGAGTAATAGAGTAAGAGTAATAAATGAGTAAGAGTAATAAACGAGTAAGTGGAATAAGTCATAATGTGCAGTTGCGGTGTGGCGCATGCAGAGAAAGTGCAGGTTTTTTTTGTCTTGCCAGCGGCAGATGTTTTTGCAATCGGCTCAAGGCCGCGAGCTGTGCTCACACAGCAAGCACAGGCTTTGCAGAGGCTGTGATGTTAGTAATGCTCTGAAGCAATATGACTAGGCGAATAGTCATGAAAATGACTGGTGAACAGTCATAATTAAGATGTGTTTTGGTCGATTAAAGGATAATTGACGAGTGCACACTTTTAGAAGAAAGAGCATAATTTAATTTGTTTCTTAGTCATTTGTCAAATGAGAGAGGCTTCATTTAATAATTTTTGAGCACGTTTTAACGATCAAGTGCGTCATAATAGTCATCATACAAGCCTACTCGAATTTCATGATCGGTAAAGCTTCATTTTATGTAATTTAAAATATATTTATCGTAAAAGAATGCAATTTCTCGTCAAGAATACCAAAATTATCCACTGGACAATTTACAACTGATTGAACGATTAAAATTCAAAGCGTTTAACGTGAAAATTAATTTTTATTTTTGACAACTATTCGTGTACGTGTACCGTACACGAGTAAAGTATGTAAAGTATGTTTTTACGTATGTTTCTTATGTAATCAGCTATGTACTGCAGTGTGTTATTTGCTATACTTCATTATAATCATGTATACGCTAAGT
>JACJUY010006682.1:37183-49227 GCA_014220935.1 Platorchestia sp. MABIK
GCAGCATTTTTTTTATTTTTATCATTGGAAATTTCCCGAACGAGACTCAAGACGCAGCTCTCATTTTCATTTCCATTTCTCATTTTCCTGTTAACAAGAATTTACCTAGTGCAAATACTTAAGATTAATAGGAGATGACTTGACTTTGCCTAAACTTGTGAGTTAAAAATTGGGTTCATGAGGAGACTGGTAACTCACTTGATAAGATTCATATTTAGTATTATTTATCAAAAATTGGTGTTTGAATTTTGATTTCTTTATATTTTTAGTCCTTTGTTAAATTTTGTTTATGAAAACCTGGCCATGCTAATCTTTTCATTTTCTTTTCAATTTCAGGTAAGGTGGTTGTGCTGGCAATTACGTAAGTAACTTGCGAACTGCTTCCTGTCTTTATTCAAGACAGAGTCAAGAGTATTCAAGAGAGAGTTCAAGAGTTCTCTCACAGTTTCTGAGTCTTTCTTCTAGCACTCTTCTAAGTTTTCTTTTCGTTGCAACCCATCAGAGATAAGAAAAATTTAAAATTAGGATTAACTACGACCAACAGTGTTTAAACAACTGGAACAATGTTGTATTATTGCTTTTAGCAACTTGCTATTAGAAAGGACATAGCAATTGTTTTCCTAAACAGTTCCATTGAGATCAATAACTTTTCAATTGAAAGTTTTTTTATTTGACGAGTGTTCAATTACCTTCACACTATGATTTTATCGACAATAAAATTTTTTGTCCTTGTGCGTAACTATTAAAAATTGTGAGCTTCGACATTATGGGGGAGGAATTGACTTAATTAGAAGATTTGACTTAACTTTTATCTTCAAGTTTGGTACCCATATTTTTACCATTGGTAATTGTTCATTTGGTTTTCAATTTGTTCGTTCATTTTTAGTAATACCTATTAATCATTTATCTTTGTGCTTTTGTGTCACCATGGTAAGTTGGTGTAACCGGCGGAGTTAAAACTTGAAATGTGTTTTTCTTTTCGGCGTTAGGTAATAATGACATTTTCCTTGTTTCTAAATTTTTCGATGCAATTTTTACTGTGTTATTTCCTAATTTGTTTATTTATTTCCGTTCACTTACCGTCATAAATTTGTAAATCCAGGTCGTTAATGTGTTAATGCATATTAACGAATTATTAATTGATAATTCACCTTCGTGCAAGGGAAGGATAACAAGAAAAATCATGCTTTATTGAAACCTATCAGTTAGCATTTCCTTTTGTTTTCTGGTTGAGGTTAACTCGCTTTTGATGTGTTTAACTCGCTTTTGATGTTATATATAATCTATTGTAATCTATTAATTTCATGGTTTAAACGAGTTCTACGGCATACAGGTATTGATCCCGTAAATTGTTTTACTAAATATTTAAATATCCGATCTGACTTGTGTAATCTCAACTTTGCGAATATAATCTCTAAAAAAAACAACATGAACTCTACGGAGCATGTATAACTTTTTCCTTTCGATTAAATCATCGGTACTTCATGCATAAATACAAGTCCTTCGATTATACATTCAGTTGAAAATTTGAATAAGACGAATTAATTGGTTATTACATTAAGTTTGATTAAATTTGAATTAATCATTGCTCGTTTGAATTAGTCAATCAATTTGCTTTACTACGGACTGTGATTTTTGGTGGTTTTCCTAGGTTAATCAGTATGTTAATCGCGCACGCTTCAGTTGGTTACTTTATTACCATGTATTGCGTACTGTGTTGTACCGAAGAGTTTAATTTTAGATTTTGAAGTAAAGGGCATTTTTGTTATATCGCTTTCGCAGCCCTTATACTTTGGTTGCTTTGCGTTGATGTACTTAAACTTTAAGCATTGCATCATTGGATTAACCAGTGCTATAGTGTTGTGTTTTTTTGTGACGGACGGTGCTATCTGCGTTTTTGATTAGAGCTGTTTTTGAAAATGTTCAAACCTAAAAAATTTCGTTTATATTTTTTCTCGGCCTATAGGTTCATAAATGAAATAGACCAAGAAGTGGACTTTGCCACATTTTGATTGCGTAAACACGAGCTTAAAATAATTTCTCAACAAAATTCATTTCTGATTTTTCGCATAATTTTAAAATCTATTTTACATTGCATTTGATATTCTGCCTTCGCAGAGTAAAGCAAGGTATACTTGAAAATGTTTACTCTGAAAATGAAATATTTAGTAATCCAGGGTATTTGACTATTTTTCAGTTTTATATAGTACGAGTGATGATGAGTTACCATTATTGCAGAGCAGTGTTCATTATTTGCGTTGGATTCAATATTGCTTCATTAATGTTTGTCGCAGCAATATCTTGATTGATGATTCTTCTTATTCTGTACGCATTTTTCACAAGTTTGATTCTTTGACTCACTGGCGTACGCAAGTTTTAGCCAGTGTCTTCGAACAGGAATCAATTTCCTTTTTTAGAAACACCGGGAAATGATCAGATAAGTTGAACCTTATAATTACTGTGAGAAAACCGGTTGGGTTTGTCATTAAGATATTATCAAATATTATATCACATCCTGGTCTGGCACGCGAAGATTTCGTAATTATTGGAAAGAAAAATTTAAACCGAATTGTATTCCAAAATATTTGAGGTAAGCTGGCAGCTTTCATGTTCTATAAAATTGTAATTAAATTCAGTGCAGATGGTTGTGCCATTTTGTTAAAACCTATTGAACCGCAGTATAATATTAAATATCTTAGTAGCTATTTTGGGTGCGTAGAAGGGTAATTCGTTTGGCTTATTCAAACGGTTTTTGTACAACTATTTCAAATCGGGCACTCTAGACAAAATTATTCATACTCTCCAATTAAATCACTTATACACTTTCATAAACTCTGAATTCAAACTAAGAATATTAAAACAAATTAAATTCATTGAACTGCTTTAGCCAATCATTACTCGCTGTAAGGTCAACTACAAAGGACTGGTGGAATGAAAGTTGAAAATCTTCATCAGCCCCTATCGTGTGCACTCGTCTCTGGAATGGCAACAAACGACAAAACTAGAACGTGTACCGACTTCGAAATTGAAGTACGAAAATCAGCCAACTACAAACTCATGAGCTTCGCTACAAGAATATTGTTGAGATCATTCAAGAAGTTCTGTAAACAAACTATAATAGGTTTATACCCAAGTCGAAGAATGATAAGTTTGCAGTTTGTTTGTCGGTTCTCTGAAAAACGATTCGATATGGTCATAGTGTGTATGCTTGCATTTGCAATGGCTCTCGAATATGTCAATATAAATGTAGATACTTACCTCCCCACCGCGTACATGATTCGCCAACAGTGAACGTTACTGTTTTGGCACAGTTAAAGGTTTTGCATTTGAAACATGTCTTGATGAATCATCCAGCCTACTTAACGTGAAGCTCACAATATCAAAGCAACTTTCAATTCAGTTATTATACAGCATATTTCATCTATTCTTTGATAGAATGATCAGCAGTTCCTTCACAAAAAAGAAAATCTCTATCGTTTTTTCCGATTTACTCGATATCTTCTTAAAACTGATATCCCCACAGTTTTTTAGAATCGTTTACATGCGGAAAACTGTTTAAAATGATTGAGACCTTGGTCGTTTTACATTATACGTAGAATAATTGCTCACCTGACGATGACAAACCTTTATAATAAACGTGTACACTTTTGAAATTGTAAAAAAGTAGCAATATATATGAAACTAAATTATAAAGAAAATCAGTGATCTAAAATCGGTAAAAAATGCAAACCAAAAAGGAGGTAAATTAATAAGGTGGCTTTACTATTATTTAAATTAGATTGAAATCAAAATTTAACGATGATATCGTTTAAAAGACGAAAGAAATCACACTTTTTTGGTTACACAACTCTCTAGAAATTAAGAGAAATAAAACTGAAATGTGGAACAGTCTAAGTTATGATTGAAAACGGAAATAAATTCTCCCGATGGGGAAAAAAGTTTTACCTCCATCTCAAAGCTACGGCTGCACCTTCCCATTCCAGCATAAATCAACACTGCATTGGTCTGTGTAAACCAACTACTGAAAACAATCAAATTAAACATGTACGTATACCACACTCCAATTTCGTATGAGCTGCGCATATTAGAATCAGCGTGCGTGAAAAAATTAAAGCCATCCCTGAAGAATACAAGGAGTTTTTACATATTGAAAATCGTTGGTTCACATTGCAACTGTGTTCGCATGCACCTTATACGTCTAATTAATTTCATTTTACCATGGTTTCTAACGCTTTGAGGAGCCAGTGAAACTTTCTTTTTATATAGCGAAATTTCATTCTAATGAGCAATCTGCTCTTCAACCGTTCCGTGTTTTAATTGCATTTCTTTGTAATATTTCTTTTAACCTTACATTTATTTTACTGTGTTGTGTATTACCTAAGAGTGTGATTAATTACGAGTTTTATTTTACGTCATTTTTTCGTTTAGACTCACATTTGAATACTCGTAATGTAACCTAGTATATTTTATCACGGTTTTGTTTAAATTTTTTGCAAATTGAAAATTCTGACGGCAAGCTGAGGCCAGAAACGCTTCTGGAAAAAATTTCTTGAGCAATTCTTTGTTAATACCATCGTGGTAGGACAGGAAGTACAAATTAGCGCACGTTTCATTTATGAAGCGATCGGTTTAGGTATTAAAATATATTTGCAACCCAAGGCTCTCAAGTGAGAGTAATCTACCAACATTTATTTAAGAAATTCAGGATTTTCTGTTTTTTCATTTCAAATTAAAAAAATTTTCATCTTTCTGTTTAATAAAGCAGGAAATTGACGAAAATAAAATCACATTTTTTTAAATTTCCATGCAATTTGAGCTATGTCGACATGACGCGCTCTTTTCATGCGAGCCAGATAATATTCAAATAAAAACCATGACGCACACGGGATGGGAGTCTGGCCGCTACCTCAAAATATAACACAACTGGCTGCTGCCTATGCAGCTAAGGAGTCCAGTCAATAGGATAACTATGAAAATTCTCAATAGATCACCGGGGTAACATTTGCGGCAGGCGGATTCCATGCACACCTTTAGCTCCCAAAAGTAAACATTTCGACGATTAGGGGGTCAATTCATTACCTTTAAATACAGGCCACAAAGAGACTGTAATGTTTGAAGTTTCTGGCAGCTTGCTACTCTATGAATATTTGATCAGCAAACGTGACTTCACAGGCGTGCTACAACTCAGACAAAATAGGTTACAATTTTCATGAAATGACACTGCAACTCGTCTGTTTGCGGAAAACCGCTGCCGTTGCTCTCCAATGAGCGATGCAACCGCAATTTCTTTGCATTCAGAGCGATGTAAGTTGGACAATCAAAAGGGAAAAATTTGTTGAAATACGATGCGCAATGATCCTACATCGCTGCCAGCACTTGTTGTGGTAGTCTTTCTTTGATCGAGATATTATGCTGAATCCCATACCGCTGCTACTGTTATCATGGTTGTCAGTGCGAAATTTCATCGAATTGCCACATTAATCGTATTCATAGGTCATTTATAGTCATTTATTTCCGATGACGTATCTTTCAGTAATTTTCTGATGTTCCAACAATCATGAATATTTTCAGATAATATTTAATTTCAGATAACTAAAAAGTAAATCATTGCAAGGGATTAAATAAACAGGTTTCCAAATTATTAATTGAAGATTAAAATGATGACATCTTCTGATCCAAATTAGTTGACACAATCGATGGACACGAATTCATAACGACGTTATAATAAGCTCATTTCGAGGTGAGGCCTCGTTACTAGATCAGTTAGCGAATCATAGATTATGTAATACATTAAGTGAATTTAAGCACACATATCCTTGTTACAGAAACTCGACCTACACGTGAAATAACTAGATATGGATGATAATAGTGGATACATGAAGGATAGATACTGCACTTAGATTCCAGATCGGTGATTAAACCAAATGAGTCAATACGTGACCTCTATAAATCGTCCCCTCGCATACCCGCGAGGGTAGCGGACGAAAGCACTACCTCTACTTCACTCGGCTGCCGGGGTAATGTCTCGCAGCCTCACAAAAGGAGCATGCTTCGGCGTCTCTGTTACGACTTAGAACAAACGCGTTCTCATTCACGATACTTTACGTGAATAATTTACCGGAAATAACAAGTGTCGTCAGATAATTAGATTGAATTAAGTTTACATTTCAGTTAACAAGTAATTTATACAGAATGAATAACATCCTGAGTATCTACGGAAAGAGTTGAATTATATGAAGAGAAATGGAGGTGTCTTGCTGTTATACAGCTTTCTTCAGACGCTGGTGACGTGGCTCTCCCAGAGCGGGGTACCAGGGTAGTCGTAGCTGTCAAACGATGCTTCTCGATGTTTTAACGGTTGGCTGCGATGTCTGAGAGAGGTTCGTAGAGTTAAGCAAATGCTGCGCTTATCGACGAGAATATATTTTGTGATGACGGATCTTTTGAAAATGTGATCGTTGGCCAAACGAACCCTTTTTCGTAGCGTTTATTTAAACACGACGGAGAGTAGCTGAAGCGTGGGACACCACAATGGGTTGATAAAGAGTTCGATTTGTTAGGAGAAGGCCACTGTTAAAAATCATTCCTGGGGAAAAGTATGTTGAGGAGTGAATTTAGGATGCATCAATGGGCTATCATTTTTAGGATAAGAGAACTAAACAGAATCGCAGGAGTGGCGTTGATTTTAAGGTCCACAGAGAAAACCAGCAGGCAACGCTGTGCAAGAGAAGTTAGAAATTGCCTCGTCACGAGCGATGCAGATCGAGAAATTGATTTATTAAGTATATTTCTATTTCCTATGCGGCTCTTCATACGATTAGGTGTGCATTTTTACTGACGTAACGATTTGAGGAGCTCAGAGTCCTGAATATTACGCATCCTTCATTTAACCTTTCAATTTATTTGAAATGTTTAAATCCCTTCTTACGCCCCATGATTCTCTGAACTTCTGTGAGGAGAGTGATGTGTTCCGTGATCCATTGTTTTTTCAGCATCCCTTTTCTATTTGAATATATAATTCGCATAATTTATTAAATTTTAATTATCTTGTTTACTCGAATGCTTGCTTGGTTGTCGACGTTCGCGCTTTGCAATTAGTGATGAAAAATGATAAAATTCTGTTCTTAGCTTACCGCAAAATGGTAGGACAAAGTTTGCTCCTTTGCTTTTTCTACCAGTTATGAGAAAAGCTTTAATTACTTGTTAGCTTTATAGTAGTTACTAGCTGTTATAAATGTCTATTTTTTTAAATATTTCCCAAAAATTAAATCAAACGAGATCACAAAAATAAGAACGCTGCTACTTTAAAAGCAATAATAAATAAACTTAAAGATATGAGAAAGCTTTTTACAATTGTTCAGCACATTGAATGCCAATTTATTTTGGGTCATGAAAATTTACACCATGAATTGCGATCATCAACGTTAACGCAATTTTGAAATATTTTCGAAAGTTCTCAGAAGTCATTTGTCCCGTGGAGCATTGATCTCATCAGTTGACTTAGGATCTTCCACACTTAACCTGGCACATGTCGAAGGTTGACTTGGAGAAATCTCGCACAGGATCCCGAGTGAACGTAAAGAGGTATGCGATGTTGTATCATCTTGTTGGAGCTATATATCGTCAGGGCCATGGTCGATAATGAATTTGAGGTCTTTTGGATGAGGAAAACTTCCTAGTGCTTCACATCGGTTCTAGATCAGTTATAGCTGCGAACTATTTATCGAGAAATTGACATCACACACTGAAATCTCCTGTTGTCGGTTGTTGAAGCCATTCAATATGGTAACTGCCAGACAGGCACCGAAAGCTCTTTTTTATCTAAAATTCACACTGGACAGAAGCACACTTCATCATTGCAGATAAAAACTGGTAAAATAAATATGTTAATATTTTAAACTAAACTAAAATAAAGAATGATCTACGATAATCACCTAGTCTCCACGATTGATACTCACGGGCTATAAGTATTCGAAAACTTCGTTACTTTCTGAAACCCCACTTCGTGCACATTCACGAGCATTGAGTGACTTCTCTAGGACGCCACATTAGGGCTTCAAAAGTAGCATGTTATTATAAACAAAATGAAATAATTTTTGGAAATAGCTAAGCGCGCTGAAAGCAATATTCCCCTCGTCGATTACAGAGTGAAGATATCGTAACTATTATTGACCCTACAGAAACAGGTCTTCAACATTGGTTTCATCACCATTGGTGAAACTTGGATATACATGAGTAAATTTAAGAAAGTTTGCAGAAATACATAGAGGAGGGGATCAATTAATTAAATCTAAAAGGATAAAAGATATCAAGTCATCAGGTGCCCCAATGGTTCATTATTCTAATATTTAGAAAATAATGTTACTCGACTTGAAATTCGGGCAGTTTTTTGCATGTTGGATAATTATAGTTTGCATATTAACTGATTAGGAGCAATATGCTCTCTGATCACAAACGCTTTTCTTAGTAATTGTGGACAACAAGTTGAGTAGCATATGCTAGGTCACTGCTTTATCACGAATGGCTTATTTTACAGTTAAGATAAAAATCTTCAGGATACACGAATAACTTACTGGTGGATTTTGATCAGTTTGTAGGTTATAATAATAATACATGCCATAAATAGCTAACGCTGCACTGAAACAAACATCGAATCGAAGAGTTTAAATAAAGCATGGGACGGAAATTATAAATTTCATGAAATTTTTAAATCCGTATCGGCGTTTATCTCAAACTGGAACATACGTTTATTCAAATTGTTTCTATCGTGTTTTTGCTCAACAAACTTTTTCCTCGGTTGTCAAACCGCTTAGTTTATCAAAAACTTAACACGAACGTCAAAAATATTTTCTGAGACGGTGCTTTACGGTATACGTTGATGATTTTCATTCGGGCTATGATTTTTAGTCGCTTTAATGATATACAGATTTTGACATATTGCCGTCCAACTCCTTCAAAAACATGGTCATTAATCAGCTAGGAAGGATCAAAACTAGGCAGGTGAGATTCTGGTGGTCACACTCACGTAAGACGCCCCGGCCCCAGAGAGCTCTCGTCGGCAACTTCATTAACGAGTCCTCAGACATCACTCGAATACCTAAATATATTTTAAGCATTCCTTCTGCTCTAGCCCCGCGCAATCATGCCTTTGCCCGCGTGATCAAAGAACCTTGTTACTACTGGCAGTATTCAGCTAATGTTTCTGAAAATTCGACGCGTGTCTCCCTCTAATGAGTAAATGCTAGTCATGAGGACGATTATTATTCTTATTAATGTTAATTCACTAACAATAATTTTTCTCTCACTAGCGATGAATGCTTTTAACTAACCTAACATAACGTAAAAAGTTTCAATGATAAGAACAGCATTTTCTCTCCCGAGGTTCCTGGGTAGACTACTACTCCAAGACCGTCAGCAGTCAACTCGCTAGGAGCTCGATCAGCATTTTGATGCAGCAAGTGAACAAGGCTTTGAAAGAAGTTATTGGTAATTAGTATTTTACTAGCATTCATGTCAGATAAGTCCCTTCGATATCTACATACTTGGAATTTAGAACCGCCTTTTCACGCCATTTACGCATATTTTAAATTTGTGTCAGGTTTTGTTGATATTCCTATGGAGAAAATAGGTGTTGAATGCTTTCGTGCTACACATTTCCTTTCAATTTCCATCTACCAACTATCTTGTAAAATCTTTTTTCTGTAAAATCGTAAACGTTAAATTCGCTCCAGACTTCATTGCAACTCGTAACGATAAAATATGCTTTCAAGACACTCATGTCAGATATCACGTCACTTAGATTTCTACTCATTTCATTGTTCTAGTAGCACCTTTTTGTGTTAGCTGTACTGGTTCTTATCAGTGTCTCTGTTGTGTTGTTAAATCTAAGACTAATTTATGCATTTAAGGCCTTCATGTTTGAGAACATATCATTGCCACTTCGATTTCCATTCATTTAATCTTTCGTAACCCTTTTTTGGGACGTATGCAGATCCTATTTGGAGTATGTGAACTCTTGTTTGTGTGCTTATGGATAAGTTCGAAAGAGTCGTTAGATAATTTTCTAATTTTAAATGTAAATGAAAAAATCAGACGAGGAATATCGTATAAAACATTTATTTGTGAAAAGGCGTTCGCTCGTCATCAGCTAAGAAAATATGAAGAAAAAAAAGTTGTATGCAAAACAATGGAACGAACTAGGATACGAAACTCAAACACACGAAAACATAATAATAAAAAGGGAATTGAACTGTCTACTGGCTATGGACCCCTCAAATGACCTTAGGTGGCTTTTCAAAACTAGTTTAGCCCAAGAATGAAAAGAGATTCCAAAATCCTTAAGCTTATGAATATTTCTGCTCGCAGCATCATTACTTTCACTCATGGACTGAATGTGAGCGCTCTTCCTTTGTAAAACTACAATGAAGGTTGGTCAACTATGAGCGATATTTTTAAAACAGTCTGTGTCATGCTAATACTTTTAGTTTTCTTTGTACATTATTCACAGATGGATCAATTTGATGGTTAATTATGCTAATACATTTAATGAAACTCACCCAGATCTCAATTATTTGACTATCCTCGTATTGTTTCCGAACAAAAGCGATTCAAGAAAATGTGAGCATATCAATATTTGAAAATGTAATTAATCGATGAAAACAAGTCCCAATAGTTTTTCGCCTTGTGTTGAAACTGTCAGTCACTCTCCCCGAAAATTTTTCAAAATTGGTCGAGAAACACCCGTATTCTAAATGGTCATGAAACTTGCGTTGAGATTACAGAACTGTCTCTGTACTGCTAATTATTAACAAATTATTCAATAAAATTACACATAAAAAAGTTTGCAGTTTTGAAAAAAAAAAATCATTCATATTTGATAAGCAATAAGGTTTCAGCAACACTGGCTTTATTCAATCATTTACAATATTTTTATTCGAGAATTGTTAAAACAAAACATGTTTGCCCCGTGCTCCTTGACTTACAGAAGCCATTTGAGCGCGTAGACAATAGCAGATTACTCTCGAAACTCCACTGTCACGACATTAGAGTATTTACACAGTCAAATCATACCTAACAAATCGGAAGCATTACACTTCTATTGGGGATGCACAATCGGAAATACTGGCAATTAGCGATTGAGTGCCATGAGGGACTGTCTTAAGGCCTCTCCTATTTTTAATCATTACCAATGAAACAGTTAAATTCACTTCAATTTCTCCAAATTCAAACTTTTGGCCTGCAACAGCACTCTTTCAACTGCTACTCCAGATGAAAATCTTATTTTAGTAGCAAAGATTACAGATTACGAAAGGCAAAAAATCTATGTGGCTCAAAGTGAATAAAATGAGCTTAGATATCGAAAAAGTAAAATATATTGTCTTCTCACATAGACGAAGAACGTCTTTTCCATGTACCAAGGTAAGTGAAACCACAAATTAAAGAAGCCAACTCCAGTGAGTTCCTAAAGGATAAAATTCTGATTATTAGAGAACACATTGCATTTCTGAGTACTAAACTAATGAAATCCGCAAAAATACAAATTAAATTTGAAAAATCAATTACCTGAAGAATTGTTAAAAATGCTTCATCGAACGCTCATTTCATCATGTTTACGATACGAACTGATAGAACAGAAACAGAAGCGCGCAATGAACTGATAGAAATACGACCAAATTGCTTCCACACTTGCAGTTGCATGAATCTGAAGTGAAAATGAGTATCAGGAAAAGATGAAAGTAGAATAGGGGAGAGTGAAGGTAAAAGAGATCAATGAAGTGGAAGAAGAATGGAAGTTATTCAAAGATGCAGTGATAAAGTATGCAAGGAAAGTGTGTGGGGTAAGGAAAGTTGGAGGGGGGATTAGATAGGGGAGTGAATTGTAGAACGGAGATGTAGGAGCGGCTGTGAGAAAAATGCGGAGGGCGTTCGAAAAGTGGCTGCAAAGAGGGCAGCGAACACAATTTCGAAGAGTATAGGTGTGCTGCCTTCGCAGCAATTTCGGAAATTTATATTTTCAAACAGCGATAGAAAATTTATTCCTCCGA
>JACJUY010006683.1:14034-44305 GCA_014220935.1 Platorchestia sp. MABIK
AACTGTCAAAAGTCATGAAGTTGTGTTATCTCTTATAATTATCATTACATGTCTCATCAAATGTAGTTTAAGCAAGATTAGGAGTACATTGCCCTCAATCATTTTTCGACTAGTGACGTGGGTATTACAACACTCGTGTGTGTATCATCTAAGTGTATTAACTTTAAGATATTTAAAAACCAATGATGGTACTTTTGTACCATCTCTATTGGAAATAAACTGTTTTTCTTTTCTTTTCTTTCTTTTCTTTCATGGTGTCCTATATATAGTGTTAGTTATAAGGCATTTGAAAAACCAATGCTCAAGATCATATGTATCAGGCTTGATTGGAAATAAAGTATCCTAAGATGCCGATGTTTTTTTTTTTTGGTGTGCGCCATTGGATTACGAGTCAGTTTTTGACCATTTCTCTGCGGGAATATCAAGAGAGTTCATTCCTGGTGTTGCTCGAAATGCTTCCGTACTCAAAAGAAGCATTCTAACACTAAGTGATAAATTATGATGATGTAATTGTTTATTTTGAGTCCGGCTGCATTGCGTCATCAGCTAATTATCTTGTGTAAACATATAATCACCTCCCGCAGTTTTGAAGTTACAGAAATAGTGAATATATAAATCGAGCTATAAAGCAGTTAAGTTGATTTAAGAAATGAGTTAGTTTGAAAATAAAAAAAAACATTTTTTTTTAAACCGCTGTTCTGAAACTTGCATTTATTGTCTTTTGATATTAACCCTTTCCCACAGATTTGAAAGTAAAGGAATGGCTAATGTATCAATCGATAGAACTCAAACAAAGCTACAAATCAGAGGAGTTCATTTTAAAAAAAGACTTAGTTCAAAAATATTGTAAAAAAGAAAAAACAAATTTTAGGAAAAGGGCTGCTGTGAAAACTTGCCTTTTTAACCTTTGAAGGGATTCATCTCCCGCAATTTTCACGGTACAGGTATGGCAAACGTTTCAATCGATAGCGGTTAAAACAACGTATAGATTCGTTGCATACGATTTTTCAATTTCAATCCAAATTGAAAATTATAGGCAAAATAATTCGAAAAAGAGAAAACAGGTGGATTTTTTTGGGAAAAAATTTTTAAAGTTCATAAAATCAAATTTTCGAAAAACTGTGGCACCGGACCACTAAACAAGACAATTAGCTATCTCGAACGTATTTTGCCAGTTAGGAAAATAATCTTTGTGCGCAACACCCATTTTTTCATGTTTTAAAAAATCTTATGTATGATAAATTTACGAAAAAAACACACGAGTTCAAAAACAATAGTCGCATCATTTTACACCTATGGTAAAAATCTCAGAAAAATCTATCGAGAGCTTACGGACTTTTGAACCCGAACCGTCTAATTAAACAAGTGAAAATCAGAAGGAGCAAAAGCAGTGGAACTTGAGGTGTAAAGCAATATTTCAAAATAGGGCTTCCAAGAATTTTTTCACTGATCGAACCAAGGAAGAAGTAACACGAGCAATGGAAGACATATATTCTTATCGCTATGAAGCTGAAAAGGATTGCGCTCAGACCTAAGCGGCTTTCAAACGGGCTAAATGGTTCACACTTGTGATTAGAGAACATTTTACGATGGATTTTCGATTGTAATTTATTATTTCCTTTAAGTACACTATTTAAGATTTTGTTCACTCATTGGTGACGTAGTCTGTTTCAACAGTAGTACCCATAGATTTTTTATCTTCGCTATCTAAACCAGCATCAACGAGATTCTCGGACCGAGAAGAATCAAAACTTGTTCGTTGGTTTTCTAAATGTTCTTCTATTGTATTCTTAGCCGCTTCTCGAATAAGGGAATTCCTATTTGGAAAAACAAAATTGTTACTTGTGCCTGGACGAAAGCTATTTTGGCTTTGTAAACTGTTTAATGCAGACGGAATACCCAGGCCAAAATTAGAGCTTTGTAGACTGTTTAATGCAGACGGGATGGCCACACCAAAATTAGGGGCAGAGGGAGGGTGACTTGAAGCAAACGACGGCTGGTCCAAAGTCAATGAATTGGCAAAATTTGGATAGAACTGGGAAGCTGGTGTTATCCAAAAACCAGGATAAGGATAGAATGCATTTTGATATTGTGGCTGGTAAGGGAAAAAAAGCTGATTAGGGTAGAAATTGCCATTAAAATTAGGCTGAAAGGCATTGGCAACGAAATTTGGTCTTAAGGTATTGCCGATAAGATTAGGTTGAAGGGAAGAACCAACGTTATTAGGTTGTGAAGAGCCACTCGAAGGAATTGAAATTGGTCTTCTATCAAAACCAAAAACTGGGCCATCTTGATCATGAATATGATCTGGCCCCACAGGCGTAAAATGAAGCCCATGGTTGTCTAAGAAATGCTCGTCCGTGACTAAACCGTGCCCAGGTCCTAAATTATGTACGTGATTAGTGTTCGGATACGAAGGATATCGAAGCAGAGGTGGTGAATTTGTTCCCTGTTGGTTAAAGTTAGGAATTTCTTGAGCAGTTCCTCGAACGATTAAAGGAGGTCTATTTTGGTATGTGACGGTAGGGTAATACCCTGTGCCGTCGGCGACGTAAGTTACTATCATTCTTCTGCCATCAGGTAGGTCAACATAATATTGCCCCTGTGTTACTCCTTGCTGTCTGTTTTCCACTTGTCCGAAGTAGGTGCCTTGGTAGTCGTCTGCCACACCGTAGCCGAAGTTGTATCGATTGTTAAAGCCAATCTGTGAAAGCATATATGTTCATTAGAATGCATTCTGATAATTGTTCTTTTTCCTCTTTTTACTTTAAAAGAAGCCCCATTTCTCTTATGACAAAAGTAATGATTGTAGACAAAACGGAATAAAGGTGTAATGGAAAAAAATATTGCACTTGATAAATAGTCATTTTTCTTGCGAAATTTGTTTCGGAAGGCAAGCTTAGGGAAGTGAAGAGAGGTGAAATTACAGCCATGATTTGAATGAGGGGTATTACGATTGCTCATGCATGCGCTCCGGTAATAAAACAAAACATGAATTACGCGAAGTCGAAAGACGTGAATGAAAAATTAATATTGATCCACAATTAGCATTGGACATTTTGTAAAAAGTGCTACACAATCTTCGTATATTTAAACCAAATTTCATTCAGTTCTGTACATCTGATAACTTTAGGAATTATGAAAAAACGAAATTTTGAAAATTATCAAAACGAAGTGAATAACTTGTTTGATCTATACTCACAGAATTGCGAAAAGCGTTAATACATAAAAAATATATGTGCTTGAAAGCATTTTAAAAATATGTCGACCGCATGAAATAAAAAGGAACATAGAAATTCTTCAAATTATTCTAGTAAATGTAAACAATTTCTGACAAAATTTTCAACTTAATAACACAGAAGAAATTTGAAAATACAGAAAAAAACACATTTTCCTCAGGATGCCTTATTTGCGTATTATGGTAAAGCTACATATTAGTAGTTTGATTGATTACTCAGTAAAATCATTTCTGACACTGAAGCTTGAAATTTTCATAAACATTTTTTGTTAAGTGTGAACATAATTTAAACCGAAACAGTGGAACCAACATGCACATCTGAATTGTTTGTCTAGTACGTTATTTTTATACACGTACTTAGCGATCATATACGATAAACTATATGTAATCATGTTGATAAAGCTAGGTGTATGTGGGTTAAGGTGTCTACATAGATTTTACACAGCTGAAGTCGACAACTATTTGATTCACTGTCAAGAAAAAATTACACAGGGAAGAAAAGAAAATATTGCAAAGGTTGAATTTAATATAACTTTCAAGTTTAATTGTAACTTATTTTTATATCACCCTCGTTTTAACATATGGTTTAAGAGTCCTTTGCATTCGCAAACTTGTAAAAGGGGATTTTGTCGCAGTGGTGTGATTCATGTAAAAAAAGTACTTAAATTTGTATTTCCTCTAGGTCAAATACTAGCTCATAAAAATGGTAAAGATGTTAACATGGACGAAGTTGCTATTTCATGATAAGAAAGACTCCCCAGCATGGTGAGGATCGTTATGTTCATTTAAAATGTTTGAGACAAAGTGTGGCAAATTGCTCCAGAGAGGGTGAAAAATTTGGCGTTTGAATTAAATGGAGCGAGGGTTGGAACTTGGAACAGTACCTTTGAGTCACTTGAATGGAAGTCACTTGAACAGTACCTGCCAAAACGCTGTTCATGTGTAACCTAATTCTAGTTACTTGATATTGAGTATTTGTAATAAACATGTTTATCTTCAAACCAAATAAAGATCACGCGTGGTACGGTTAATTGGTAAAGTGTTGCTTTTTCAGCATCAGAGTAAGACTTTTTTGGCACTGGATAATGACAGCAGAAAAAAATGGAACTACTTTAAGAGCCCGAAATGCAAAATGCCATGGGTTGACCTCGGACAACCATTCACAATAACCGCAAAACCAAATCGGTTCGGAAGGAAAACAATGCTGAGGTTTTGTGGGATCAGAGAGGTGTGATGAACCATGAGCTTTTGGAACATAGTGAAACAGTAGATACCGTCCCCTACCAAGAAGAGCTGATAAACTTGAACCATATATTGATTGAAAAGCGTTCAGATTGAGCTAAATGACTCGGAAAAAGGATCGTGTAGCAAGACAAAGCCTCATCTCGGAGACGTCAAAGACTCAACTCGTGCGCTTGGAAGGCGACTCGTGCGCCGCCCGCAGTGCACGCCAGACCTGGCCCTGCCGACTAGCGCTTCGTTCCATCGATGTTTCACGTAATTTCCAGCAACGCTTTTTAATAATTACGAAAATGTCGAAAAAAAACTTACTGATTGAATCACCTCAAAATGAAAACTATTTTTCTAGGTGAGCATCCACACTTTAATTAAAAAGACGGATGTGCAAATATATTTAGTGATGGCGCATACTTAGTATAACGCATTTGCTACTTAATATCTAAGGTATAATTTTTATAAAAAATTATTTTCAATTACTGCTACGCTTGGTAGGAGCTTAATAAAGAAGTTCTCAGATTTACCAGAAGATAGAACTGCCCCTTAATTGCTTAACGTGCTTTATAAATGTAGCAGCAAACCTTCTTAGTTGTCTCCTTCAAAGTTTGACGGTCATCGAGTTCAAAAATTAGAATTTAAGTTCGCCAAACTGACTTTGGAATGTAAATAATTCAAAAGAACGGAGAATTCCTCGTTTCCATGCGGATTTTATCTTATTTTGTCTCAAAACATGCGCCACGAACTGTATACCTGACAACTATGCTTTTATTGCTCTACGAACTGTGCGCGACTACTACAAAGTTATCCCAAACACTCTACCACACGAAGACCAATCTGTAATGTTGCGTTACCAAATTTACCAAATAGGTTGACATAATTATGAAGTCAGTCAGCCCACGCTTCTCAATTTTGCTGCGATTCACGATCATTTGGTTAATTTCAATCCATTAAAATAATCAGTTTTTCAAAAAAGGAAATTTGTTGTTGCCTCATCCTCCTCATTCAGCAATACGCAGCCACGCCGAGAAGTGTAGTGCAATTATTCGTGATAGTGATTTTAAAATAATTGACCGTTCTTTCCGTGATTTTCACCTTAGGATTTTAGAATCTTTGCATATTTTCAAGGAAAACCCTATTTTGAACAACATGCTTAGCTTTTATCCCCTGCAGATAGTTAATGCATACTTGTCTAATTTTTTGTATATTCTGGATTTTATTATCTATCGTGTTCTCATGCTTCCGTTAGATTGGTTATACTTTGTATTTTACAGAACTGATGATGGAGCTGCGAAAGGTTTTCGATTTTTTGTTCTTTTTTGAGTAAAAATGGCTTATTTTATTAGCATTTTCTTTGCTTTTAAATTTTTAGTTTCAACGCCTTATAACAGATGCAAGATATTTTTCGGAAATATATCTGAATAAATACACATTTATGCAATCCTCCTCTAATGTATTTTTGTAAGTAAATTATAGTGAAACTGCAATCTTAAATGCACCAAAACTCATGGCCAAAATCTGACCATTTCGTTGCGCTAGACTGACTGAATGGTAAAGATATGCAAAAGATTTCGACAAAAAGTTTGGTTCTCGTGCAACGACGGCCTAAAACTTCGTGAAATCATTCACGCTAGATCAACTAATCCCAATGAAACTTGATCCACATGATAGAAAATACTTTCTTAGAGAAAAATAGGTCAACATAATTATCTATATACTGTAGGTGTGATATTTAGGACACTCAATATCCTAACAACTATGAGTACACTTCGCTCATGACCAACCACGCGTACGACCATTTTTCTTACTCATGCAGTTAATGATGGAAGAGTTCGCTCGCAGAGTAGAGTTCCGATCTCTTGTTAGTCAACTGATAGAAGAGTGGCACGTCTTTGCTTGAGTTCACCAACGCTTCTAGACTTATAGCGATAATTTTCCGATGTGTAAATGTAAAGCAACAAATATAAGACTCATTTCCGTTAGTGGGACTCGCAACACTAGCGCCACTGAGAGGATTGATAATTCAGCGGTTGACTCTCAGAACTTTATGATTAAAATGACAAAGTGCACAGGTGGGTTGTGCTTCGTTTTTTAGCAGTTATTTCATTTATTTTTTTTTAGACTGGTCATGAATAGAGTTGAATGAAAATTTATATTGAAAACAAACAACTAGAACCTATGGATTGTTGATTGATTCTTATCAAATTCATTGGAATTTGTAAAAGTTATCCGACCAAGTACCTATGTACCAAAAAGGTTGAAAAAACAGTGAAAGACAAAGGATAATTTGGTAATTTGAATTATTTTTTCGGTCTGTATTTGATTCATTAACATAAGATGTTGCTTTGTGAATGCAAAATGACAAAACTAAATGAATGGTTAGTTTTCGTCATTTTGAAAAGTTTGTATGTGATGGTCATGTAAAATCTTGGCCTCGAATTGAATGAAAGTCAAAGAAAACTTAGGTCTGTTGACATAGACTATCACGTCCTGTACATGATGAGTTCGATGAGTTAAGCTCATAAAGGAATAAAGGTGGCTTCTCAGTGGCAGATATTAATAATCCTAAAAGAAGATATAGAAATGAACTTTTAATATAAAATAATGTAAATTGATAGCAAAGGAAGCTGTAATAAAATTGAGGAAATCTCATTCACGTTGAAGTCCAAGTATGGGAAAATATAATAATTAAGTTGGCGAGCATTACATAACATTCAAAGATAACTTGTAAACATATCAGTGAATGCTGTTCGTATTGAGCTTCAAAAGTTGACATACCTAATAAACAGACATCCAAAAACACCGGTCATCATGAGCGAACGTAAATAATACTGGTTTGACGGGTGATAAACCCATAGATTCAAAGATAGACTGATATAGCTCTTTCACTTATGAAATTGTCATTAAACGTCTGCAGGTAGCGAAAGTAAGCCTTTTTTTGTGTACGTAGACACGAGTCGGTGCAACCTGCGACTATGAGTTGGGATTTCGCTTAAGCTATGGCCGAGGAAATATTCTATACCACTACCTGCAGATATAAGACGGCGGTGCAGAAAAACAAGTTAAGAAATGTAAATTCAGCATTGTATGAAATGTTTTTTCCAAATAATGTAAATAAACAACTCGTGAAACGATTATGTATGGCTGAAGAACACCGCGAACATCGTCAAGTTCGAGAAATGCAACTGGATAGAGTATCAGTTTATAATTGTACAAGCAAAGTTGTTCAATCCATGCTGCTTAATTGATTGCTACAAAAGAATATCGACTGCGTTTCAAGTGTCACTCCATAGCTGTTAAAAAAATGTTTTATAAACGCATCATTTTTCTACAAAATGCGATATGTCGTTGTTAGTTTCATTTTTACGGGTCACAGTTCTATTTCCTCACATCTTTGACTATCAAAATTTTTGGGTATTCATACTTTAACGAACAAAATGGGTAACTAATTTTTCAAAAACGTGTGCATTTAGCTGATATGAATTTAGCGTATTTCAATACATTCACTTTGGAGATGTTTAATTTCATGCCTATTGACCAACAAGCGTTGCTAGAGTTCGAGTGGATGCAGCGTCCATTTAGAAAACGCATCAATTATTTGTTTAACGGCTAACGCTGGAACGCAGCAAACATTTCAACACTTTCTTCGCTGGAGGAATGTGAACAACATCTGATCCGATTTGCCTTTCCTCAATATCCCTCCTGCAATGCACGTGCTTGTTAGACGCCTACACTTTCCTTTCTAGCTCACAACTGATGTGGCAGCGATGTAAATATTATGAACGTGAGCTTCTTACTCTCATTGAGTTAGGCACGTGAATATTTCTTTTAGTTATGCTTGCTTACAGGTTCCATGCTCATACTTTCATATTCATTCCATTTTCATCAGTAATTTATTCAGGCAGTCTTTCTCTGTAGAAAACTCATTCATTAAATCTCTTCAAGAGGTCATAGCTAAAATTCTACAATAAAAAAGTTTTTCTTCCCTTCAAAGCTGTCTAACGTTATGTATATCAATTCAAGTGAATTGAAAGTTGTTCATCTATGTGGTTATCGTATACGCTTAAGTTAATTTTCAGAGCAGACAAGCTAGTTGTCTCTTGTCTGAGGTGCAGTCGCTCGCTAACATGCAAAGTTTTCATCGCTTTTTACGCCTGCCCCGGAACATGTTTCTTTGAGCAGCGGCCTGCGTCAAAAATAACACATCCATCTGACGCGCCCAAGCCACGCGCTGGCCGTTCATCACTTTCTGTTCAGGAAGATACTTAGCCTGAACTATATTGTCGTTCAGAGAGCACGACACTTATTCCACGCGCATAGGAAGCAAAATTCTCCTCATAAAAATAAATGAAATTTGTAAGCTAGAACATGTCTGAAAATACTAAAAGTTCATTACATCATTTTCTTACCGCAGCATAAGGATCGGCCAGCGCTGGATAGCACTGCCGCACTACACATACACGCTCGCGCCATTACGCTATGTAAACTCCTTGCCTCTTTTTGCTCATTTGTTCTGAATTATACGGCTCTTACCTAAGACATATGTTAAGTTTTAAAATGTTCAAGTCCACTTTATTAAATAAAACTCGAAAAAAGGCAGTATCTCTTATAGATTCATGCTTTTCCCATGATTTATGGCCGTTGACATTTTTAAGTGATTTTCCAACAAAGAATTTACACTTCTGTTTTAAAAGACAATTAACATGTCACGGAGAGATCGTATACAACAAACGGCGGGAAGTCGTTTGGCGTTTGAAACTGCTCGGCTGTTGAAGAGCCTCAGCCATGGTAGACCCGTGGCCTCAGCGCACACTTTCGGGAGTAAAAACACTTGAAAACAGGTAAGTTCCGTAAGCCTCATTTTCTGTTAGAAATATTTTCATCATTTTAAGCCCTACTCTAAGACATTAGGAGAAAAACTCGGTGAAAAGTGCAGTAGCTGTTTAGTAATTCAGTACTATCCATATGGTTTCCTCATTGAATATATGAGAATTTTTAAAATAAAGTAATAAACTCTCCTCCTTTCCTTGAAAAGGGATTTCCGGCGAAATACTATTAAAATTTGCAACGTTTTATAACAAAGTTGAATGCAGCTCCGTACAACCTGTTCCTGTGTTCTTTCAAAGACAATCGACTGTCGGCAGAATGCAGGACCTTCGAGTATGACCAATACATCCGTCAGAAACCAAGAAACGAGAGACACATGATATTTGAGCTTTGCAGTGGGGGCTTGAACATTGGGCCTCGTTTGGGGCCGGATAAAAAACATTCTGGGGAAGTAAAACCTTGTTCATTGACAATGGACGAAGAGATTTGAATAATGTGGGGTTCCAATACCAAATTTAAGTGTGGTGTATCTCTAATTTTGGCATTTTGTAATTTTATCAGTCTCATCAAAGAATGAATGAAACAATTTGTTGAATCACGCGTTTAACTTAACTTCACGGTCAGAAGGCGAGCTGTTAGTTTAAGGGGATCTACTACCCTGCATTTTACCTAATTTCCGAATTTTTCAAATTTCACTGTTTACGTTTCTATTGCATCTAGAGGAACGAAAATGAAACGGATATGTAAAATTGAATTCTAAACACATTTTCTTAAATAAAAATTTTCGATTTTCGCAATAGAAAATCGCAATTGTTGGAAATTGTACCAATAACTTCTTTCTTTTTCGAAATTCAAAAAAAAAAATCCTTCGTTACGAGGTTCCTACAGTCCTTCCGCGTCGAATGAGACCACAATCGCGCTTCTACGTAAAAAAATTGTAGAGTGGGAAAAGTTTTGCGCAAGTATACATATTTGTTCTTATGTTCGCACGATAACTCTTTTCCTATTGCGAAAATCAGAAATTTATATAGGAGAATATGTGTTCAGAAATCAATCTTACATATCTGTATTCATTTTCGTTCCTTTAGATGTAATAGAAACGTGAAAGTGAAATTTGAAAAATTCGGTATATTAGGTAAAATACAGGGTAATAGATCCTTTGAAGTGCAAGCTTCAGAACGCGACGTGAGGTGTTGCTGCTATAAGAGTCCAAAAAGAACAGTCTCCGGAATTATTTTAGTACTAGTGTGCACAGCCCGCCAAAAATGACGGGATTCAATACCTTTCTTGAACAAACTTTCCGCACGTGGATGACTAACAAATTTACTAACCCGTGGAAATTCTTTGGACACTGTCATCGTTAAGCTAGGTGGATCTGTGAAAAAATTCTGTCAATATTACCTAACCAATGATAACTTAACCTCTCCTAAACGAACCTATCCTGATAAAATGCCAAACATTTCAATGGATGTAAGGCTATCACACTGAGGAATTCGGTATCCATGATACCGCACACTCAGGCATCTTATGTTTCGTAAGAAGCGGACACCAAACAGATATTTAAATAAATACATAAATAAACACACGACGGGTATTATTAGGTTAGATTTAAGACATTTCGGTAGGGATGCAACACCGTTGTTAACAAAAATGTATGGAATTTTAATAAGTATGATTCACAACTTAACTTTTGATCGTACGAGACTAGAAGAGTGCTACCTTACTTGTAGAAATTGACCAAGTTGTTTGACCAAATAAAAAAATTTCTACAAAAAGTCTTTTTGTTCTGGGTTATAAAATTAAATTTTAAACAGCACATCTCATACCAAAATATCTTCACATCCTATCTATTAGCGTACTGTTTTCTGGATCACGGTTGGTTTTATCTGTAGTCGTAATAGTTGATCAGTAATGTTGAGATTGAATATAATGGGATTAAAAATTTTTCATAATCTACAATTTGACTAACTCTGTAGAATTAACGCTAGTTATTTACCTATGACTGTAAATGATAGCTGTAGCTGAGTTGGCTACGACTGAGCAGCGTATTCACCCTAGGTGATGGTGATGAATTAGCACTAACTCACCAGGTTGTACGGGCGCAGCGGGAGCGAAGGGAACTGCGAGTACCGCCGGTACGGGTAGTTGGCTGGTCCACTCCACGGGTACTGGACTTCTGACGGCAGTGGGCGTAGGTTTGAGGTTGAAATTATTGGGAACTGCCTAGCATCATGTTGTGAGCTGATACCAGGTGATAAACTGTCTTTAGCTAAATTGCTTTCATCACGCTTTAATTTTATATTTTCGGAGTCAGCAACGAGTCTTGAAGTAACGATAAAATCTTGTCGTTTTTGAGACTGCTCGAAGCTTTTATGTTCTGCTTTCTCCTCTTTTGTGACTAAAACATTCCCAGAAATTGATTTGCTCTCTTCGTTATGGTGAGTTGTTGGTTGATGGGATAAAATAGCCTTTCCCCTATTTTTGGATAATATTTTCGCCATCGGATTTGAATCTATTTTAGAAGTTTTTTTAACATATAAATGGAATCGTTCCTGATTTTTTCCACCTTTATCTGGATAGAAATCAAATTTTTCAGTTTTACTGTTAGAGTCGACATTGAGCTGCCTATTTTTACGCCCATACTGCGTCGTTAACCAACTATCCAAGGAGTGGAAGTTTTTCGTTAAAGACGTGTCGGCGTTCGATAGCTGGACTCCAGACAACGGAGGAACGACTGTGGTACGAGACATGATCTCTGAAAAACAAGGCTCAATTTCACTTCCACACAGATTCTGGATATTTTCAAAACCCTTTGATCGTCGTCTAACACTTGAAGGCACTTTTGTCACTAGCGGCACTTCAAGCAGAGTATCTTCAGTGACTATTTCGTTGACGCTTCCCGCCGTAAGATTGAACCTCAGCGCTCCTCGGTCAGCACCGAGGTGAACAGTTTCAGGTTTAAACTTTCTTCTTGGGATGAAGTTGAACTCTCGACCAGAAACCAACAGTTTATTCGGACGATCATAGTCCTCCCGGTAAGAATGGTTCACTTCCTGCTCTACCTGGGTAATTTCAGATGTTAATGGTTGTTCGAGTAAGATCGCTGATTCACCTCTAAATGTTGGTACTGATGTAGTACGATTGACTCGTTGATCTACTTTTAAGCTATGCTCTGACTTGAAATTTATGCTTGGCAAAAACGGATACTGCGAAGCCGGTGGCGCGGGATATAACTTCATTTGCACTGTTTCAGTTTTCAGTACTCTCGGATTCAGAAGCCGTCCTTCCTCAGTTTCAAGAGCACTTCTTTTCCTCTGCCTCAGTTCCGCTTGGCTGCGTGTGGTTGCAGTTGATTTCGGTGACGACGTGATTTCTCCAATTTCAGTGTACTTGCTTCCATATTGAGTCGTTTGGTCAGCATCTCTCTCAAGTAATTTTTCGGTTTCAGTCAAGTTGTAGCCAATCGTCGAAAATCCCAAATCTGTGTCCCAGGTGTCATCTCCAGGTTTAGGAGTGGCTGAAAATGTAGATGAGTATGTTACTGTTTCACGGCTTAGCTCTGATAGACTAGCGTAAGTGTTCGATTGAATATGAGATTTATTAAAACTCAGCTGGGATACAGGTTCTTCAAATTCTGTCGACAATGGATTCACCTCAGCTAATTCGGGTAATGAAGAAGTCGGTGACGTGTCTAAATCATCACTCATTATTTTTGAGCCGTTTCCCAGGGCAGAGTGACTAACCAAAAAGCGAACAATGTGATCATGTTTCGGTGGAGCTTCAACAGTTGACTGAATGCCATTAAAACTGTCCCCATTCCAATCACTTTCAGTTGGAGCGGTTAATTGTACAGTACTTGAGTAGGATTCGGTTTGAGTAATGTCACTGTTGCTTTTACTTACATTTTCTCCTGAAGCATAACGTCTAGAGAATTCGAAAACATTTTTCCTCTTTAAATTTTGAACATTAATTTTTCGCTCACTGCTTGTTCTGGTTTGATTTTCTTCATCGATTTCTGTCGAAAGAGTAATTTTGCTCGATGCATCATTAGAACTATTCCTAAAATGATATGTAGTTAGAACTCCTGTATCTGTCGTAACTTGTGGTCCCAGAGTTGTAGTGAGAGCCGTAACCGTGGTCAGCACGGCCAGGCCAAATGCCTGCAATGGCATCATCTGGAAAAACAAAAAAAAGGATGCTTAGAAAGACGCAGTTTAATACAAGAATGTGCATTCTTATACTCGTGAAATAATAATATCACACATTTACTTAATATTTGATGCCTCTGTAATGCATAATAAAATCCATAATTTATCAAGGTACTATGTGACAACACTGACATCAATTTCAATTAACTAACTTAATAGATAGTTTTCACGATAGTAATGTTGTGATTTATTCCCTGTTTTATTTCAACATCTTTCAATATAAAAGGCTACTGAACCTTATAACTCGAACACCTCATGTCCTAAAAAATGTTAGACACCCTTGTTGACAGAACTAAAATGTTCTATAAAATTTAGGAAATATTTGCGTAAAAAATCACAGCATTTTGACATTGAAATAAACCACAGTGACTGTTTCACAAACGAAAGGGTTTGAAAAGGCTTCAGTTAAATGTCTTTATAACGACTAGTTCCAATAGCATGAAAATCCTGTCACTGGAACTGCTCGAGCGTGCATCGTTCACTAAGGTAACTGCGAAGGACGCTTCTTCATCTCACGGAGATCTTCTTGAAAGCCATTTGGAAAAATGTTGATCTTAAGTAGATTTAATTTGATTCAATGCATAAAAAATTACTGAGTATATTATATGACAACCGCGTCTGGAAAAGAGGAACTATAATTTCTTTTCTAATTTTTCAACACGGCAAAATAGTCCTTGTTCTCAGCGAGTTGAAATTCTTAACAACTTATTAATCATTTTACTAAAACAAAGTACTATCCAGTAATAAACAGCAACGTAGAGATGTCTCAGACAACATCATCAAACTGAAATTATGCAAAAAATTAATACCTGCCGAAAACGCAGAATGAAAAAACTGGGGAACAAAATTTTCGTTGAGTTAGGTGTGACAGTTGTTATGAAGTAATTTTTTGGTGCTGAATCCAAAACTGATCTCATTTTTCTGTAACGCGTAAAGTTCTTTAACGATATGACTTCCATTTCCTTAATAAGTATACAAAAACTGTACAGAACAGTTACAGTGGTGGTTTTATAAAAAGTTGCAAATATTTACATACAATGACAAATGAAAGAAATAGGCATGAATGGAATGTTTGTTTAGCATTATCATGTTTTTACGAAGGATCAGGCTAAAATTTTGTACAGGTTAAGGTAAAAATTTACACATGTAGCTTTTTCTGAAGTGTTCAATTTAAGGAGTGTCGCGTTTGATGATCCAACGATAGCCATCCATCATACGAACATCCCTCCACCCTGGGAACGTTCTTCCATAACCTTAAAATCTAGGTGAAATCTTTCACCTTGCTCGTCGCTAGCAGCAACAAGGCTTTCGGGAAAGCTGACAAGATGGCAGTGCAAAAAATGTAATTTAATACTCTTGATGCAAAACCAGTCGCTTTGTAGCTCTCCAATAATTTCTGAACAATTTTTGTGTGAGTACTTGCACGTGTATTTCCAAGAAAGTTCTTAGCGACGTCTTTGAATGATAGCCAAGCATTTTTTCAAGGTTCTGATGAACTGTTCATCTTTGATGAGCTGTCTGATTTGTGGACCATCAAACACACAGGCCTTGATTTTTGTGATTGGCAGTCCGGAAAATGCCAAGATTATGTACTTTAAACAATTGCCATAAGTTGCCAATGCCTTCACAAATTGTTTCATGAGTCCTAGTTTTATGTACAGAGGTAGGAATATTATATTCTTTCTGTCAACAAGTAGCTCGTGTACAATGTTAGGATCTCCAGGTTTAAGATCAAATCTCGGAGGTCAATTCATCTCAAACCCAATGCTTCTCACGAGCTGTGCTACCTCACGTACAGAAAAAGTAGGGATACTTTGCGTATCCACGTTGCTGACAAAGAGGGAAGGTTACAATCTTAAGGTTAACAGAAATGTACTAATTGTATTTGTTATACTGCAATAACTCAATAACTCTCTTTACATCTCCATATTTTTCCTAAAGACACACCGAAGGCTCGATAGGGACTGCGCCAAGCAGATTGTCATTGTGTAGAAGGACGCACTTCAAGCTCCGCTATGAGCTATCAATAAACAATATCCATTCAGTTGGATTGTAGATTGAACGCTCTAATTCCTCCAGTAAACAAGGCATGTTATGACAAAACACAAAGAATGTAGAATGTAGGAGTGTTATGACAAAAGAGGCGTACAGAAAATCCCTTCTAACTGAGCGAGAAGGGCTTTAGTAAATCTAGTGTATTGAAGGCTTACACAGACGGTATTAACTGGAATATCTGGCTTCATGAACGAACAAAATATATTATCTCTGATCTATGACCAAGGTAGAACGTCGTGAGCAATATAATTAATATTCTATTGTACCCTTTGGAACTAAGGTCGAAACTGATATGAAAATAATCATTAAACGAGGACCACCGCTTAAAAATTATGTGGTACCGCTATCACATATAGTTATACCACAATCATTTTCGGTAGTAATAAACATAGCTTAAATTTGCATGAAGTAGAAGGCATCGCCTGCTAGTACAAGATAATTTTAATTGCACGTCAAAAATAGTTAATACAATAGTAGCCTATTATGCTGACGACAAAATGTGACATTCGGAATTTTCAAGATCTAATCTATATTTTATTTCCATAGGTAAAGTACAAAGTATAAATGCCTTATCCCCTCAGGCATTTGTTGAGTATATTTTTATTCACTGAAAACCAAAGTGGCCAAAACTTGGCTTCAAGCCGAAAGTTTTCTCGCGTATTCAAGAGATTCTCTACTAGTGGGAAGTTGTTTCATCCCCAGGCTTTACCAAAGTTTTTAAGGTTTCGTACATTACTCATAGTTTAGCACTCATTAGTCTGACGCTTTTAACAATACTTTGTTATATAACTTTATCTGTTGATGATGTTCTACGATAATATTTATTTATGAAAAATTAGAGAGCCCCATTTCGTGCGATAAAAAATCTTAACGATCCTAGTTAAGATGAACTGATGGCTTGTTAGCCGAGATCCCCTCCTCAGGTGGAAGCAACCAAGAAAGTAGCATCCTGTCACTGGGTCTGACAGTATATGACCGACGTTGATAGAGCTGATAATAGCCACATAACATCGGTGAGCCCCTTGCGTTTACATAGTATTGATAATTATTCCTCATGTTTCGCACGTGCACTGCATGGATATGTTCACCCAAATTCATCGGCAAGTATCCAAAAGCTAGACTCAGTGATTTCGTGCGTAAATTTTTTCACCAAGTGTGTGAACACTACAACCCGTAGGGAAAGACGAAAAGCATGTGTGCTTAATGAGCGTCACCGCGGAGAGTGAGAGTGACCACGGTGAGAGTGGGAATAACAGCGCTGCACCACATGATCCGTGTGAGTGGCAACCAATCACCTGCGAGACACCGTCAGTTGTTCGCGCTTCATCTCCGCGGTGATCGCAGTTGGGGAGATTCGGACGATGAGCCTCTGTGACTCGGTGGTCAAATCATGGCCCTGAAAGTAGCTATTCTGCTTTCCTTGACCTTCCTCTCGACCTCTCTTACACACTCAAACTGCAGTTATAACAAATGATATCTCTTCACGTCATTCTTTTGTATGAATATAATTCGCATCTGTTGAAACAGTTCAGTTTATTTGGAGTTGTGTGAATGATGCTTGAGTAACACCTTGCGACACAGAAGTGACGTCAAGCTACCGTGATATCATTGTAAATAGTTACAATTTCGTATCATGTTACAAATTATAACGATCAGAACAAAGCCTTAGAGCACGAGCTTTCTGAAGTAAAAATCATTAGTTTTTAATTGATCTCACGTCGTATAACCGTTTGAGAATTGACCATAATATACAGTTTTGCGTTCATGTAGGAAAACTATAGTAACTGAAATAATATACACACACAGAATAAACACGCACTATATACTCGACGGAATTGAACTGCACACCTTGCAGCGCACGGAAAATACAGGGTTTGTTTCTGTACATGGCTGAAGAAATGTTTAGAAGTTAATTTCGATAGAAATACGTAGTAATAATCAGCATTATGTTCTGCAAGGATAATCGTTAACATCTGAAAGTAATTTTCGAGAGAACAAATTTCTGAATGTACAACCCAGGTCCGCATGTGTAATATAAGATATAAGCTCATTAAAATTATTTTAAAAAGCCCTGGACTGAAGACAACTGAACTTCGCTGTGACCTTACGCCACGACGGCATCTCAATTCAGGAGCAGGCGACGGTTCTGCTCGAATGAGAGCCATATAGCTCTCGCTGAGGCGTCAAGCGGACTTCCGTTGCAGGTCAGTTGTGCGAGTCATTGGTGCAGATTTTATCAGAAACTTCAATGACTTGAAAATCTCAGTTAATGAATGAACAGAATTTATTACTCCTGATTTGTGATGAAGGCAGAGTATTGAGCGCTCAAATCATGAAGATTAAATTTAACCCTTTGGAACCAACGTCAATTTTACGCATGAAAATTTATTGTAAACACTGCTTAGTACAATGAAAAATAAGTGAAGAATAAAGAGGAAGATCTGATAAGTCCAGATAATTACTTCGAACTATGTCATGTGTGAGATATCAGCAGCAAAAAATGAGATAAATGCTATACATTTGATGAAGAAATATAGTTGATGAGGCAATATTTACTTTAAAATTTATGTCGATATTTTATCCGAAAATTTATATAACTGCTTTGTTGTTAACACGAATGCAATAGTGACAAAGCCCACGCACAAAAAAGATGATTGATGAGGGGCCTACTCTTCAACCCGGTGAGCTGTTCCCTCGTCTTTGAAAGAATGAGCAGATCAGAAGCTCGTTATTTACTCTACTACCAAAAAGAGGTACGCATTAATTGTCATGACGTGTGTCTTGAAGTATGAAGCCACATTTTAATTTCTTGATGATATCCTGGGCGTTCAAAAGCATAACATTTTTATTCCTCGTCCAAACAAAAAATCTATTATGAACGAATTTGAAATACATAGCTGATATATATATAGATGAGTTTGCTTCACACGTAATAAACTTCCCCAGACGCTGTGAGTTTTCCTCACACGCAGGATCCGACCAAAAGATCTCAAGTGGAAATTTTATTCAACTCTATTAGTGCTATCCATTTCATTTTTAACTTTGTAGGATAGAATTCCAATAATGCAGTTTTTTGAAATAGTATTTTACATGAGTAATTTTTATTTCATAAACCCAACGAAGCTTTACCTACGTAATATATTCTCTGCTGAGAAATTCCGTCTGTGTATTGAAGTAGGGATTTCTTTAGGTATTTTTAGTGACGGTATCGCACAATGTACCAAATATTAACAGATTAATGGTCATAGATGATTAGCTCGACATCATATTCTGAACAAAATTTCACAGGGAACAGCACACCGGACACAAGTGGTATCGCTCGACTTGTCACTAGAAAAAATATAATAATTGCGTGACTAAATGTTTATGGTATCATAAGCTCACTGTTAAACGCATTTCCCTTTCAAGTGATTGTTATAGTACATAATGCTGTCGCAGAAATGTAAAAGCAAACAATTTAAAGGTGAAAATCTACTCATTTTTTTTGAGAACCGAAACCTCCGTTCAAAATAACAGATTTAATTGTGTGTTGTTAGCGTTTGAAAACGATACAGTTTTTACATGTTACGTGGAGGTACCGTATCACAGGGAACTCATTCATTGCAGACTTGGAAATAATGAGCTTTAAAATCTTTGGTCTAGCTGGGACTAAGTCACTGGACTTACACCCGCAGCACTTCGGTCTAGTTACCTGAAATTCGACATTACAGTCCTATTTTTCGTTAAGTGGGCTAATGTTTACTAGTTTGCTATCTGTGTGGAAGGTACTAGGTTCAAATCCAAGCTCCATTAAAGTCTTCGGCTGTTTTCAGGGGATTGTAGTCTTCATTCAATCGGAAAGGGAATCAACCCAAGACTCTTCACTCAAACCGAGAAAATAAATGGTTGCTGGCTCGATAGGCAATATTCATCATTCAGTGCTCGTATAATGTCACATCAACTTCATTTGAATAAACATGCCTGTAAAATAATAGTTTATTTAGTTAGAATGATACAATCATTTACTTCCACTGAACTAAGAAGGTCCTCTCGAACCTGATGAAATATTGATGAGCGTAAAGCTTCGAGTAGGTCTTACAATCAAGAAGACTAGTTGAAGGTTTTGATTCTAGAAATGTGTACTCATAACAAAAATGTAACTAGCCAACGTGTTTTCTATGCGTGCGATCATCACTGCACACAATGAGAAAATATATATAAGCAAACTCGCGTACCAAATTAGCACATTTCTTCCCATTGATAGGCATGAGATTCCATAGCTATTGCCGATAGTAAAAATGCGTTCAGGTGAAGTCTGTAAAAATATCGATTAAATCAATCCCGGAATCGGCAGGCTCAAAACTGAAGGTTTTACCGAGCATATATATATAACTAGCGGAGTAAGCAGTATATATTAGACGCATTGTGGAGAAATTGTTCGTTATTTTCGTCTCGTCAAGGTTGCGTTGTGGTGTCCGTATTACCATGCTCATGCTAGTGTTACGCACAAACCTTTAACTTCTTCCCGTTCCCCGACATAAGGGGTCCGATATGTACATTTTCTCCGAATGACGCTTTTCCGCTTGGCCACGAGTATTCTCGTCCAGTACTTAACGTTGCTGATCTATTTACTAGCCGATTCTGAGCCTCATTAAAACCTTTTTGGAATGGTTTTCTTATAACTGAGTACGCGGTTTTAAGATCAAGTTAAACACAAAAAAGGGAAATATTGATACAAGTTATTCTTAGAAACGATAAGTGCGAAAATGTAGTGTAAAATCTAAATAAAAACCCTCTAAAATTGTACCGTTTCATTATAAATAATTATTAGATACTAGGTTCTAGTTCTCATAAAATATTCTCCTTCTTTTAGCGATTGACCTATACTGAACAAAAACAGAGCGAACCTGCCCAGTATCTCATTTGGTGGCAAGGGCGTTAAATTCATACCAAGCATTGACACAAATTATGAACTTCTAATTTAATTGTACAATATATCTTTCGCTATCCATGCTCAATTCTTATAATAGACACCATTTTCTAATTTCATAGCCTCAGTTTTTTCGTACATAATTATTAGCAATCTCAAAATACCTGGTTAGAAATAAGTCAGAACTAAACACACATTAGTGCATAACAGTATTTCGATGGCTCGTACTTCAGAACAAATTTCCCATAATTCTTGTGCAATACTTTGTTATCATGGTCGAAAAAAGTTAACTCGGTGATATGTGTACTACGCTTTGGAAGAAACTTTGAATTGTAGGTAGTACATCAGTAGGAGCATAACTAAATTTTGAAAGAGAACTAAATCTTCAAGTACTTTGGGAACAGCTGACTATCAATGCGTGTCAAAACCAACAAAAAAATATTTTCCGATTTTATAGGGTGATTTTTAAATATGGAGCCTGAAAAAAATTCAATAACTGTTATATTATTGAAGGGATTACAAAAGTGTTTTTGAAATCAAGAAGAATACTAATTTCATAGGATATGTTTGAAACCAAGATACACAGTCTGGCATAGAAGCGATATTTACATGAAAAATGTAAAGATTTTAGCGTTACTCCAAAAATGACAAGCTGGACATAAGAACACTCGTCTCGAAGAAGCATAATTAAGGCGGAGCCTCAAAGGAAGAGTTCCCGTAAACACCCAACAAATCTACACCAGTTCAAGGCAACCATCGAAGAAGAAATGATCGTGCCGATTTTCGTCTACACTCAAGGGACGGCATGTGAAAAATATTATATTCAAAAATCATTCAGAATAAATCTAGGATTTTTCTGGACTTCATAAATATATTTTTTCAAATCCATTTATTATTATTATAGGAGTTATCAATCATCCTTTTAATCTCCGTATTCAAAAATCACCCTGTATAATCGAAAAATGTGTTTGTTTGACACGTATTGATAGTCAGCTGCACTCAGTGTACTTGAAAACGTAGTCCTGTGCCAAAATTTAGTTATGTACCTACGGATGCTCTCGCACGTAATACCTCAGACGAAGTCTAATGTGAGGAAACGATACTGAAATTTTATCGGACGCTTCTATTTGTTTTGAATACCCGGCACCGAGTTACTGACCATTGAAGCGCCAGAGTTAATTTATTTTCAACTCCATCATTTTTACACCCGCAGCACTTCGGTCTAGTTACCTGAAATTCGACATCACAGTCCTATTTTTCGTTAAGTGGGCTAGTGTTCACCAGATTGCCTTCAGTGTGGAAAGGGATACACTTGGTATTTCACAGAATAATATCAGTTAAATAGCGTTACTATCGTGAAAGACAAAAATTCATCGAAAATATCATCATATTAACGAAAAGAATTGTTTCGTAAAGAATGAGAGTAGATTTTGAATAGGAACCTACAAGATGACTGAGCGATATTTATTCCATGGCAATCAAAAAAATAGAATAGATGTCACTTTCTCGGGGAAAACTGACATGATAAACTGTGAAAATTTTGAAAGTTCATACTTGAATTTTACAGTAGTGAAGGATGTGATTAGAATTATTTAGAATATTTATAACAATAGATTTATCCCTCGTCGTTACGTATGTAGATCCACCTTCAGCACCAACGTTTACGAGTAGATTACTCAGCATAGTATCTGCGATACAAAATAAGAATACTCATTTTTTAACATCATCTTACCGAAAAATATAATAGAAGAATTAGCTCATCATAGAAAGATGAACATAACAGAAAAAAAAAATTTCCACCATATAAAATACCTCCCACAAGCACTGAATATTTTCAAAACTAAAATCCCTAACCAAACGTTTGATTTGATCCGTTAGGTGACTAGATCAATATTATTTTCGTTCAAGATTTTGTTAACACGTAATTCATAAACTCATTCTCTACCTAAGAAGATCTCGGCATGTTCTTTAAATGGGCTCAAATACCATTTATTGTATCATATTTTCAGAGCCATTAACGTATTACGCAGCAATTAAGTTTCCTGAAATTTGTTTCTCCGAACTTCCTTTAGCGATACCTCCAGTTGCCAGTTGTGAGATCAATTCTAGTTCTCAAAATTGAAAACTTGAAAAAGAACGAACGCTTCGATTACTCACCAATGGAAAGCTATAACGAGAAAACACGCGATCGAACATGCTACTCTCACTCATTCCATATTTTAGTTCCATTTCGATGTAGCAATTTTCACATCGTTGTTCAACACAGAAATACTCAATGAGTCAATTAATACAAAACATAGATTGCACAAACTACAAGTATGTTTTCAATCACTAACATTTGGAGAATTTTTTTCCCGGAAAGCCAGGCAGAAAAAAGTAACAATTTATAAACTATGACAAATTAAACGGTTATGACCAAATTCGCTACATCCGCAAGGTGAGGGAGGTTATAGGACAACTGCGTCGCACTTACCTCAGCTTGCAAGTGCATGTTGCCGACTGACCAGCGTTCAAGTCAAGTGATTGCTATTGCCTGTCGTGACGTCTTGCTCGGTATCATGGCCTACCATGCTCGGTATCCTCTCGGGACTGCAGCACTCGCTGATCATTATGTGCTATTAGATGAATTGCAGTCTCGCTTTGCGGAGGTGATTTCCACACTGAAGGCGGCATGCACCTCCTTCGTTGATTCTGCACAGCTGAATAAATTTTTATTGCCTCATGATAGCAAAACCCTTCCCTAACCCTTAACAGCCATACGTATCACATTACATGAAAAATGCTCGTACATTGTTTTTTTTCTCGAATTTCTGCCCTAATTGGTTTACTGAAGCTCCCTGACGAGAGGCAGTTCCTTACCTATTCTGACGTCGGTGACAACGTGATGACAGTGCCACTTAAGTAACAGTGGGTGTAATAGCGATAATTTGAGTCAACATTCTGACGGTTGATGGTTAGTCTGATCTGGCCATGCAGATACCGCCAGACTTGTATACAGTACACAACGTGCATCCACTGACTATTAAAATAAATTAAAACAATTTTCAGAGTTTACTGAAATTCAAATGGATTGTTCAGTACGTGTAGATATGCAAAAACTGAGACAAAAAAACATCGATATCTACAAATTTCATTTATTAGAATCGCAGCAGCAAGTTTTCCAAAGAAATTCATTTATTTCTACCGCCTTAGAAGATTATTCGCGTGCCTTTCAGTTCCGAAACTGTGAATAACTACTATAAGTTATTCGAAACCTCGATCTGGCACAAGAGACTGCTCAGGCGCGACACAAACCGCAGTAAGTGTCGAGTTCCTCAAACTGAAAACAATAGTCTGATATTGAAATTTGCGAGACCATAGCAAACTTGTTTGAGCAAGGGATTGATACGTGGTTGATAGAAAATTAGAAATGATTTTAAAACTTGAACATCATCATTGATATTAGTTGCCGTGACGAGCCAAAAAGAAGAAGAATCAGTCATATACTTCTGTCACATTAATTTGATATTAACTCATTATAATTTAATACAATCCTATGATAGCTACGAGTGCTCGTACACAAACACAAAACGAGCACATTATTTGCGTCGCCTTTCTTGAATGGCTGAGCTAGCCACCCGTTGTTTTTGTAGTTTTTGGAAATATGCTGTAAGGGCAGCCGTGTGTGGATCTAAGATCTCAGCCTCAGGAAACAGTACCATGAATTACGCTCAAGGAAATTTCTAGTGTAAAAGTTACGGGTCTGATCTGTGGAGCCACATCCGGAGATTTTCTGCTACAGTGGCTCGCTCAAAACTTGTTGAATTCTCCTTACAGTTACTCGTATAAATATTGTTACATTAATTTGAATTTGCATTATGAACAGGCTGAAGAAAGACACACTGATCAGCAATGTATCCGAGAACAGTAAATTAAAGAGCGACTGAAAAAATTATGTTATGGAGACAGCGTTCCGCATAGGGACGGTTTACTCGCCAGAAGCAAAGCTAGTATCTTTACCGACAAATGAAAAAGCTAGCCCTCTCTATTTCTGCCAGGAATTAACCATCGGTCAACATGTCCAAAAACTACATCGATATGCTGTGAACGAAGTTATGAAATATTAAAATGCAAGGAAATGTCTTCAAAAGATGATATTGAAATGAAATTGGAGGGCAAATATGCAGAGTGGCCTAACCCACAAATCAGAGATCAAAACTAGCTGAGCGGATTTAGTGATAATTTCACCTAATAATGGCGTGGATGTCTTTCAGGCAGAGTGGCCTAGTTCCTAATTAGTTCCTAATTAGTAACTTGGCAAGGAAAAGCCAGTTTGACAACCCTGCAATGAACACCAAGCCTCTAACTTAAGTGTCTTGAAATTATGTCTTTTGTGGATTAGGCCACTCTGTATATTTGCCCTCCAATTATTGGCTGCTTCCTTTAAAGAGTATCTCGCAGCGCTTTAACCAGAGTGAGGGAAGAACGACAAAATTTTAGCGTTCTTGAACGTCATCCTGGCTTCTTTGGCTTCTTTCCCGCTATTTAAATATTTTTCATTTACTTTGCTATAATTAGTTCATACTTCTTACACAATTAGTTTCAATCAGGGTTGCGGAGTCGGAGTCGGGAGTCGGAGTCGCCGGAGTCGCATGTTTTAGGGTGGAGTCGGAGTCAGAGTCGCTTTTCTGAATGTGTGAGGAGTCAGAGTCGGAGTCGCATTTCCGAATGTGGTGGAGTCGGAGTCGTTTATTCAGATGGGGTGGAGTCGAGGTTGGAGTCGCTATTTTTTGGTGTCTTCGATTCTAATTTTTGGAAAAATTATTCATAATTGTTTAAAACTGGAAGTAAACAAAACAGAGTTAAAATACTTTACTAAAAAGCTACGAAAGTACGCAATGTTTTTTTTATTATTTTGTTCGAGGTTCGAAACAGCGTATTTATACCTATCACTTAAAACGATCAATGGTCATTGTGGGTTCACACACATATGTATGTGATACCCACAATTGCGAGATATAATTTTCGTACTGGAACAATAATGCGTGCATTACAGTGAAAAAGCCGGAATTAGTAATTGAAAGCAACGCAAATTCATTCTGTTTGCTGTTTCTCTCATTCCCCCTTCAATTTATACATAGGATCTAGATACTAGTAGTTAATGTGTTGCAAGTTACTTGCAGAACAGCTCAGCTGATGTAATACATTGTACTCACACAAAGAGTGGTAACTCTGTACGCTCTTAATGTGTCTATATTCTATACCAGTGATTCCTTAAAACGATTTTTGCTAGTCTTTCTTTTGATGCTGCTTTGGTGTATTGATTGATAATGACTAGTCTTTGCAGTAACCAAAAGTTATGTTGTGATCATAAATATTTCTAGTCTCTAGGTCATGATATATTGATAATGACTAGTCTCCCAAAAACCTGAAGCTAAGGTCTAATACAGAAAGAGTTCTAGTTTTCAGATTACGTAATGGCTATTGAAAATGAAAATTCAATTATCTCATTTTCATGTTAATAACTCTAATATTAGTTGATTTTTTCAGCTATATGTAGTACCTATGTACTTCAAATTTATTTCTTTATTTTGTCTACCTCCTTGTCTTTAGGTCAAGTTAACATGCATTAATCATGAAAATTTCTGCTCATTTCTAAAGTTGTTCCTTGAAATTTGTTTGGTTCTTCAAGAGTTATATTGTATTTTATAATTTCATTTTCATGTTTAATTTTTATCTTCTGATCACTCCCAAGTTTCTAAGTTAGCATACGCTGAAATGGAAATTTTTATAATTATGTTTTCACAATTTTAAAAACTGATGTAGGGTCTGTTTCTCAGCATTATATAATTAATGACTTTTTCTTAAGAAACTTTTGGAAATTTTGTAAGGTAATCAAAATCGGTATTGGGACACTTGAAAAAATAAAATACCATATGAAAGAGCTGCAATGAAAATAATACCACAACTCTAGCAAATACTTCACTTAGTTACACTCATATTGTAACTGAAAGCAATGCACTATCTCTGCTGCAATGATTGTTGCGTTTATGCGATCGTACAAATTTTCTTGCTGAAAACGTTCCAAAAAGCACCAAAAAAACAAAATGAAAAGAACATGGGCGTTTAGTAAAATAAGAAAGTGTTAAATGCATGGTATAAAGTCAAACGAGAATATAAAACAGAATCATATTACACACAGAAAAGCTAAAAGTGGCTTTTATTCGTAAACAAAACGTTCCGAAAATGTCAGGCCCCTGCGAAGAAAGCAGAACAACTTTGGCCTATTATGGCCGAGATATAAAATTGTTTGAGCTACAATATGTCACCTTTTCTGCGTTGTTCTCCTGCATAGCGTAGATACAGAGAAGAAAAAGCGGTGTGTAAATCTTGCCTACCTTATCTACATGTATGTATGATATGGCATAATTTTGGGGATTTTGAGCATAGTAATTGAATCAACTGTTGTAATTTCGTTGAATCGGAGCAAACTTAGGAATAGAAAAAACTGTTGATACTTATCTATGCTTATTAGGGGATGCACTGCCTACTTTACCTACCCAGAAGACACCTGTCAGTAATATAAATGAATATATGTATATAATAGTGTACACGGCCTGTCATAAATGACGTGATTCGATATTGTCGTTCAACAAATCTTCCAGATGTTGATGACAAATAAATAAATCCATTCTAATAGTAGCCACGATTAAAATATTCTTGAGCTTGTGCATTGATGAAACTCGTATCACAGATACGGTCATTAAGCATCCTTTCAGAGCGTGAAAGTGACAGACCAACTACCGAAGGCTGACCAACCAATTTTATTTGTTCAGTACTGAATTGAACATTGTAATAACATACAAGTTATGCACAGGAAATACCCACATCCATTTATTCATTTATTCGTTTAAGGAGACACTTGACATTTTATTTGATAAGAATGATCAACACTATATAGGGTGTTTATTTTTTGTGCGGACAAATTTCAAACATAGGTACAAAAATTCAAAATAAATCGATTTTCATGAATGATAAAATACCGAAACGCCTTAGTTTTCGAGTCATAAAGACTTGAAGAAACTTTAAAACTCAAAGTAGGAGATCTCGTGCGCGCCAATGTTAACGCTTGTCGTGATACTTCCGACCGCACTAAAGCAGTTTTTTGTAATTTTTACGATAAAACCTGCAAGCGTTTTACAATTACGAAAAATTTGCAATTTAAACGTTCTTTAGGAAATTAACACAAAGTCATCATTGATCAAAGTTAGTAGCTATTTCATTAAATTAATAAAACGTGCAAACATTATCCAATGCTTGATTGCTTGAAACTGTAGATACTTTTCATAACCGTAAAATGCTTGCAGTTCTCATTGCAAAAATATAAAAAATCTGTTTTAGTGGGGTAGGAACTTCCAAGCCTTCACCTTCACCTTTTTCACCTTTTCACCCATCCAGACTTCACATTTTTTACTTCAAATTAATCTAAGTCAAGATCAATTTAATCCAAGTCAAGATCAATTTAATCCAAGGCCAATTCAAATTAATGCAATCCTAAGTTGAATTAAGAATTGACGTAATTAATCGTTAATTTGAGCGTTTTTTGTATTAAATATGCCTTTATTTTATGTAATGAGCAAGACAATAGTTTTTCTTTTCAGCAAGGAATACATCAAATTTCCGCCGGTGTCCGGTGTTGCAATCTAAAGACAAGCTGTCGTAAAATGTGCTAAGTATCCAGCATCAGGCGGCAGAGTGGGATTCAGATCTTTGAGCGGTGTAAAAGATACAAGTCAATTATAAAAACTTTATATTATACTACTCACTAAAGTTCTTTTGAAATTCTACATTAATGGCAGTTTGCATCCATTCAAATTTTTATGTTAAAAAGGTAATTTTATGTTACACATATACATGGTAGTATCGAGGAATTATTTACACTCAAATAGATATTTATATCCGTGAAATTGCTCTTTATCACATGTATCAAATCATATATACATGCTACTAAATAAGATTATCATTGAACGATATGTAGATTTATTCCATAAAAAAATATAGCAACAAAGTCCATTTTCGCTCGTCCAAACGATTTTCGTAAAAAGAAGTTACAATTTATCCCATCGACAGAGATGATATATTTGCCTTGGCCTATTAATTTGAAGGGATGGTGACATTTTTATTGTTAATGCAGGAATGTATCTGCGTAATGTACTCCTATCTATTGTATTCAACCGGAATCGTACATAAGTACTCAGTGAATCGCGTTTGTATATTTCTCTTAAAGATTAAATCTACACAACGTCCAATAGTTCTCTTATGTATTTGCATGTATACGATTTCATCCATGGAATAAAATAAAATTTCAAATATGGAAATCTCTAAATGAGAGTGAAAACATACTCGATACTGCCATGTGTAACATAAAATTACATTTTGAACATAAATATTTGAATGAATGCATACTAACACTAATGCAGAATTTAAAATGACTTCAATGAGTAGTACAATACAAAGTGAACTGGTTATGTTATATATTTGACTGGTATCTTTTACGCTGCTCAAATATCTGAATAACACTCTGCCTCCTGATGTTGGATACTTAGCACATTTTACGACAGCTTGTCTTTAGATTGTAACACAGGCGAAAGTTTTATGTATTCCTTGCTAAAAGGAAAAACGATTGTCTTTCTTATCACATTCAATAGAAACATATCTAATGCAAAAAACGCTCTAATTATTGAGTGATTGTGTCAATTCTTAACTCAACTTAAAGTTTGATTAATTTGAAAATGACGTGGATCAAATTGAACTTGACTGAGAATTATTTGAACTTGACTTGGGTTAATTCGAAATTGACTTGGATTTATTCGAACTTGACTTGGATTTAAACAAACTTGACTTGGATTAATTTGAAGTGAAAAAGGTAGCGCTAACATTGGCGCGCACGTGGTTTCATACTTCAGGTTTCAAAGTTACTTTAAGACCTCACAACTCTAAAACTAAAGAGTTGTAGGCACTTAATCATTCGTGAAAATTGATTTATTTTGAGTTTTCAACCTACCGTGGAAATTTGTCCGCACAAAAAAACTATATATTTATATTGAAACGCTTGGTGTCTCCATCAATTTATAAATAAGTATGTGTTTTTGTATTCAATTTCCCCTATGTTAATACAATGGGAATTAGCTTCATTGGATGGTATCATAAATACCATTCAAATGATGTGAAAAACCTAACATCTGCTCACTTTTGTTTATAAGTAAAAAATTTTGCTTGAAAATTGAATCTATTGTTGAGAAAATGCAGCTTATCGTGGAAAAAAGGTATGGCAAATTGGTAGAAAATTTTTTTGCAAATAACAATTTGAAAAATAATACACAGTTGTCGCTTGGTTGGTGTGCACATCTGTGACGTTCATAAGGATGCTAATTGACCGTATCAGTGATTAGAGTTTCACCAGTACACAAGTAGAAAAATACTTTTATCGCGGGTACTATTAGGGTGTATTTATTTGTTTGTCATCTATATATTGGGAATTTTTTAAAGAAAGCTATCGAATCCTGTCTTTTTGAAGAATCATGTACACTAGTAGATATTTAATAGTAAAATTTGATTTTTAAGATTCTATTGCCAATTTAAAAGTCGTTCGTAAATAAATATCATAATAACCATACGTACAGGTTGCAATACCTGCAAGCAGTAATATTCATCTTATAAATTGTGAATAGGTGGAGTTGGAGTTGGAGTCTCAAAATTCTGGAAAGGAGTCGGAGTCGCAAAATTCTGGAAAGGTGGAGTCGGAGTCGCAAAATTCTGAAA